>PVIY010036094.1:0-25734 GCA_004026745.1 Myrmecophaga tridactyla
TTTTTTTTTTTTTTTTTTTTTTTTTGAGACTCCGTTGCCTTTTTCCCCTTGTTCTTGGCATGGTAACAGCCACCATTTCCTGCCTGAGATTCCTAGGGATTAAACAAATTGTTTTTCAGGTCTAATTATAGGGTTAAGCAAAATAACAAAAGAACCAACACAACTAAGACTTTTGTATTGTGAAGGAGCCCAGTAGCTAAGGGTAATGTGATGGAAAAGTGTCTATTGGTCTCCCCTTGTATGTGTTTGTGTGTGTGTGTGTTTGCGCCTGTGTGTGTACACAAATTCTGATGACTCCCCTACCCTTACACAGAAACTGGTAACTCCGTGGTTGGATAATTGTACCTTTTGGTTCAAAGACTCCTTTCTACTGTTACAAACAAAGAAATTAATTAGGTCAGATAATGGTAGAACACAATGGGGATTCTGTTGCCTGGGTCCCCGGGAAAAAAGGGCTTTGTTACAGTGATTCTAACTGGCTTAGTTACTGTGAGATTTCCTGTCACATTTCCAAAAGTTTTTTTCCCTTGCCCCTGTGATGGATTTACTATATTATTATTTTAAAATAATGTTTATAAAGATGTTTAGTTAATAAATATTTTTAATATATATTTTTTTAATCATTAGCAGTAGTGAATTTGCCCCAAGTTAGAAGTGATGCACCTCTCCTCCACCCACTCCCTACACCCCATCTGTTGTTGAGTTTGATTTAACTGGGGCTATGATTGAATGGGTGCCATGGACAGTAGTCATTTTGCTGAGGTATTGGGAGAAAGTAGATACAAAGGGTGTACCAGAAAAGGTTGACAGTACTTAGTTTCACAGGGGTAGTTATAGAGAAGAAAATATCAAGAAGCAAAGACCAGATGCTGAATTTAAATATAAATGTGAACAGATATAAGTAGAGAATAAAATCTCAACAAATAGCCAGATCCAAGAGCCAGGGCCTGCACCATGAATGGGTGAAATGAATGGAGATGCTGTGAAGAATGGATCAATGGAAATTGTTGATACTTGTCACTAAGGAAGGAAAATAGAAGCTAGAAATATTCTGACAGGATATTTAGATGGACTATCAGAGACAAAATTCCCAGCTTCTAACAGGTAATCTCTTGCAGAAATATGTCTGTTTGTATGTTTACCTTGGTTCCCCAAAGGGAGCTGAATCTCAGGATATTTGTTTGTTTAATTCAGTGATTTTTATTTTTATTTATTTATTTATTTTTGGTCCATGGAATCATATGAGTACATTTTGGTCATCATTCCCATGCTTCTATTTTTGTTTTTAGTTATGTTCTCTTATTTTTTCCATAGTGTCCCAAAGTTTACTCAGGACTACCCAGGAAACTCTTCCCCAAGATGCTGTTAAACGTATGTTTTAATTCCCTAAGGGGGAGGGGGTGGGGCTTGCATGGCTGGATTATAGCTCCAACATCATTCCCTTCTTTGCATGTGTTTCTTTGCCTGTCTCCTAATAAATATTTACTACCATTGCCTTGCTTGTAATTTCATCAAACTTTGCCAGAGGACTTGAAATGTCAGGTTACAAACATTAACTAAGCTTTTTCTGTTTCTTGATCCATTTCCTTTACTTCAATGTAAGTAATGTGAAGTCTTGTATATACAATGTTATTATTGTTTTATTTAGCATCACTATTGTTATTTTCTAAAAGCTGCTCTTATGACAAGATGGGTTAAGAGGCCATAGGCATAAGTAACTGGTTTCCCAGAAGGATATTTAATATGTCAGCATTGTAGTACATAACTAATGTGTGCACAAAGGCTTCAGTTGTGTGCATCTGTAGATAGTTGTCAAGACTTAGGAGGCTTCCTTCTCTCCCAGGATGTACAATGGTGGGTAATAGATGCCTGACTTCTGATTGTATCAGGAAGTAGGGAAAGGGCTTCCCATAAAGAACAGTTATGTCAGCCAGCCACCGTGGGTATTGCGGTGGCTTGTGTTTTGTGATTATCTCAGTTGACAAATCAATCTAGTTTTGTTTAAATATGTAGTATCAAACACATATACTTCACTTTTAAATTTGGATTATATCCAGCTTTAGGTTAGGTATCCTGTATTGTCTTGATACTTGAGATTGGTGGAAAAAGAGACACAATTTCAGTATTGGTTTTGGCATATTGCATTTAAAATTGGCATTTATCTACCTAAATAGATAAGTTAGAGATGTAGAATTATTTACAAAAGATCTCACCATAAGCCAAAATGTTTTAATGGCCTCCCAAAGATATTCACATTAATTCAAGTTATGTATAATTTTGGAAGGATGTTGCTTTTACTGCCACAATAAGCTTATTTTCTGTTATTGTCAGAAAGCATTTTTCTCTAAGTGTTCAAAGTATGGTAAATGGGTAGATAGAGAAGGACTAGGAAGACACTTTAGATTGATAATACATTGATTTACAAGTTGTGTTGTTACATTATAACAAGCGTTTTCACAGATAGTTCATTTTTCCCAGGATACTTTGTGAATATTTTCCTCATTTTCTTTGAGCCTGTGAGAAACTGGGCCTTAAAGAGCTTAGCAATTTGCCCCAGGCCACATTTGAAACCTTCTAAGCATCATGGCTGTGTTCCACATGCCAAATGGCTACACATTTAGTTCTGACACTGGTTTATATGTTAGTTCAACATACATAAAATATTGGAAAGATAATGAAGGATATTAAAAGCAATTTTCCTAGATGCCTCACATATAGCATGCATCAGTAAATTAAACGTCTTTTATATCCTTTTACAAAGTAATACTATTTTCCTTTAAATTTTATTTTATATCATGTCAGATATAAAATAATTATATTTCCATTTTTATTAATGGAAATGAGTGACATCATTTGATAAATTTATTTTCATGACACACACCTAAATATTATTTCTATTGTCTCTCATAATTTTCTCCTTCCCAATAATTTTCTCAGTCTACTTGCATTGTGTTTGGGATCCTGACACCTTTCTGTTCTAGGAGGATGAAGTGAATTTGATTTTAGCAGCTGTATTTTCTTGTCTACCTAGAGACTATTCAATCACTGCAAGTGAGGGTTTTTGCAGAGCTACTACAAATATTATGGCTAAAGCATATCATTTCTCATTATTTATAGTCTAAGCAGCTATGCAGTCTTATTTATAGCAAAGCTGAAGATTTGAATTGAAAAAGTCATGGTCATTTAGAGGTCAAATACATATCACAGATTTGAGTCAAAGAAAATAAGACAAAATAGAAAGTGAGTAAGCCCATTTGATTTGGCAATTTGGTCTTGCCCTTTGTTCTTTCCCCAATTTAGAGCTAATCGGATGGTATCTTGGTGCAAAGGTAGTTAGCTTTATGGGTTGCTAAATCTGCATTGTTTCAAGTCAAATAATAAATGTAAACTAAGAATTTTTTACAAAGCTCTTCAATTAAACTGATTTAAGATGCACATGGAGAAATGTGTAACTGTTACAAAAATAATAATTTTCTTCTCAGGTCTTCTTAAGCAGTAGATACTGAAAATGGCACAATTATTATGATCAGGCATTTCTAGATTTTGGATGTTTGTCATAAAAAACAATTTTAAGCCTTGTAATTTCAGAGACACTGGTTTTTTAAAATTTTTGGTTGTTAAGATAGATGAGACTCTAAGCCACAAATAGGACAGATACAGATGTGAAGCTTAGAGCTTTCATTTCACCCATAAACTCATAAATTTGAATTTTTAGAAAATCACTTCCCATTTGTGAGACAGGATCTTGCCTGACAGCTGAGATGTTTGTGACATTAATCCTGCCCATGCACAGTTGGGTATAGGGCAGTTCAGAAATTCGGCACACAGATTTCCCAATGGCGTGTTTGTAAGTGATAGAGTTATTACGTGAATAGTAATTGATTAGTTATGTTTCAAATATGACTCTATGGTCATTTTTTCCAGTGTTGGTTCCCATCAGATTGGATCTCAAAGGGTCAACAGCCCAACTTCTCAATGGCCTTTAATCTTCAAAAAAAGAGCATCAAGCTAATTTTTAGTCAAGTAACCCATCTCTTGCTCCTTTGCTTACTGTGAGATGTGGCTCAAACATCTAGATGCAGATTTTTCCACTTATGGCAATATTGACATTTTGAGCTAGATAATTCTTTCTTGCCTGGGGTGGGGGACAGAGGCACTGTCCAGTGCATTATAGGACGTTTAGGAGCATCCCTGGCCTGTTACTGAAAACCCACCCAGTTGTGATGACCAAAAATGTCTCCACACTTCTCCACATATGTCCTAGAAGGCAAAATCATCCCCAAATGATTGAGAACCGTGATTTAAACTATGAAAGTTTTTCCACATCTGATTGAGTGACTTAATTAGGCTTGTTTTGTAAGTTTCTGCAAACCTTAGGGTATGTTGAGGCTTTGGAAATGTCAGTAGCCTCCAATTCTTGGCAAATGTTTATCAAATTGAGTTTCTTAGCCACTGATTTAGCATTCTATTTGCAAGTGAAGATACAAGCTGCTCTACTGCTCTTGATCTGTCCAGATGCCCTTAACCTCTTCACAAAGGTTGCTTAGTATCTAGGCTGTACCTTGGAATCATGTAAAACCTCAGCAGGAGTGTAGGATGGAATGAGTGGGTGGGAGCAAGACTAATTTCTACTCAAATCAAAATGACCCAAGTATACCAGTATAGATTAGCATATTTCTGAGGAATATGAAGAGATTTGGTATATACCTTTAAATAAGGCCAAACGGCCTTATTTTTTAATATATAACAATAACTTGATAGTCTCAGAAGTTCACACTTTACAAACTGTGGATACCTCCCTGTGCAACTTTTGCAAGAGATGTGGCACCTAGCTCCAGGGTTGTCATATTCTATCACAACACCAGAGTGATTTCGCCTTTCACCATATCTGAACCATTGTTCTTAATCATGTTATGCTTTTTTCTCTGGTTGGGAAATGGTAAATAATAGTTTCTGTTAGCACATTCTAGTCTAATAGAATATGATTTTTTTATAAATCTGCGAAGTGTTTTTAAAAATAAAAGCATTAAAAGATGTGGCGCATTTAATTTCATGTCACATCATTGCCAGTAAAAACTGTTGTATTGATAAGTATGAAAAGCTAAATCTTCAGCATCCAGAGATATTTGCGATAAAAAGAATAGCTCTTTTCTCAAAGCTGCAATTGTCTTGCTCTGCAAACCAGAATCTTGTGTGCGTGTTTGTGTGTGTGTGTATTTAAAAGCCATTTACTCAGAAGAGTGAAAGAATACTCATTATATATGTGCTCTCTTCTTTACTTATTTGCCGAAGAAGAATAAGGAGATAGTTTAATACAGGTATCGATTAACATTTTTTGTAACGGGACAGATACTTTAGACTCTGCAATGCTAAGACAGTGCTAAGCTAGTTATTTTGAGGGACACCAGCAAAGTAAACCAAATACCCTGCTTTCTGTAACCTTACAGTGTTACTGACGTGGTGACACCTAGGTATGAATAGGATTAAATAACTATATAAGGTACAATATACAAGTGTAAACAAAGTTTGCCTTTGAAGACCAGGGTAGAGTGAAATTGGTTTTATCCTTAGGACAACTCACATAGAAGTCATACATTCATCTGCCTTTTTTTTTTTTTTTTTTTTTTTAACATGGGCAGGCACTGGGAATCGAACCTGGGTCTCCAGCATTCATCTGCCTTTTACTGCTGCAATTTCTATGAAAGTGGAAAATATTGAAGATTTGACTTTTTGAACTCTGACATTGCATGTTGAGCAGTTATGATGTCTTATCTCTTTATGAGCCCCTCCATTAGTGAAATTGAGAATAGCTTTTAACAAATTGACAAAAAACAATAACGTAAAGATAAGGCATTCCAGATGCCAATATAATCCCCATTATCTCACAAATATTTTACAAATGGAGACGTGAGGTCATTTTTAAATTTTGAGGTGTGCTAAAGTAAGATAGAGATACTAATAAATATAACACCGGCGTTCATTTTTGGTTCACATATTTGTCAAAATTCTAATGTCAGACATATCTACAATACATATAAAGAAATGTACCTTGACTGGAATAGACATTATATTCACATGATAAATGTCTGTTCTGTCTAGGACTTGGTTGGAGTGATAAATATTTGAATTTAGAATACTGGTAGGGACTTTAGCTAATGTGGTTTTGGAAAAATAGAGGGAATTTTTGGAGATGTGTACTGAGGTTGTTGAGTGCCAATCTGAAATCTCTGCCATGTTTTGAAATTAAATTTTCATGTTAAATCTTTCTTTTCAGGTCTATATTTCACCCATATATAAACTATCCTCATTGTCACCTCTGCCATATAAATTAGAGCTATATCAAGTGGCGTTACTGTTAGCTCTATTTAAAATAGTATTTTCAGTGATAAGTTGATGACTAATATAGGTTTTAATGTACTTTCATCTACTGTTGTCACTTGTATGGAGTTAAACTGCCTTTATCCTCACAAAAGGAGACTGACTAAATTTTCTTGTTAGAATTTAGTATATCAGCTAAATGTCCTTCATGAACCTCTGCGAAGGGAGATATTTAGCCTTTTTGGTCTAATGTAGATGGTCGCAGTGGCGTGCTTAAGGTCTGAAGGTAGAGTTTTTTGTTTGTTTGTTTGGCATGGGCAGACACTGGGAATTGAACCCGGGTCTCCCGCATGGCAGTGAGAACTCTGCCACTGAGCCACCGTGTCCTGTCCTGAAGGTAGAGATATTGTTCTTTCACACCCTCAACCCATTATGACTGTAAAATTATGTCACCCTGGAGACTGAGGAAAGAAAACGAATATCAAAGTGAGAGTGGTACTTTTTCACAATGACTTTAGCTCTGGCTCCACATTCCTGCTGACTTTAGTAAGAATATGAAATACAGTGCTGTGCAGTAATTACAAAATCAGGACTGAAAATGAGGGCAATGGGTGTATGTGCAGTAACGTTTCATGGCATCTGAATATGTAGCACCTCCTGATGGGTAAAAAAGAGTGATTTCTACCACATTCTGAAGACAATAGCAGGTTTCACCCTGTTTTGAAGCAACTTCTGAAATTCTCAAGTTTTTTCAGGGGAAAAGCTGGAATGGAAACGTTTCATTGGCATCGTGTCTTTAGTAATTGTGGTTTTGTGACAGGAACATTGGGTGCAGGGCCAGGGCACATGAATAAACTAAAAGCAAACCTGCTTTTTTCTCAGAAGGTAGAGATTACAGCATGAGGTGGAAATATTGTGACAAGCTTCAGTGCTTGGCTATTAAACTTGAAATGAATCCTCACTCATGTGAAGGTAATTTCTCCCCTAGTGTTCAGTTACCTGTGGTTTTAGGGGACAGTATTGTGTGGTGAGAGAAAGAAGCAAAACTGTTCTTGGTGTGTGTGTGTATGTATTTGTGTGTGTGTGTGTAGGTACGTAGACACCATACATGAGACCCTTCACCATCTCCATGCTACCCCTCACTACCACCCCCAGCCCAAGCCACTCTCGATTTTGTCTTCTACTCTTAAAAGATCTCTCTCTCCTTCTACATTTGTTCCCTTTGCAGTCAGATTGGTTCTTTTAAGGCACATCCCATCACATTTTTTCCCTCCTCACAACCCTGCTTAGATTTTTCAGACTCCTTTCAGTGTCCTGATCTATTCCCATTTCCTCACTGCCTCTTCTATAGCTCTCTCTCTCTCACTTTTTCAGGTTAGGCCACATTGGCCTTATTACTTGTCCTGAAACTTGCCAGGTACACTTGCCTCTTCAGGCCTTAGTGCTAGCTCTTCCATCTGCTGCCATGGCTTTCTACAGATGACCCTGTCTCTTACTTCACCACCCCCTTTAGCTCCTTGTCCAAATGTCACCTTCTCGTTGAGACCCAGCTGGCCACATACTTACCTGTGTAGTCCTCCCTCCCCTCACTGGCACTTTTGATCCTTTTTAACCCGAATTATTTATTTTTTTGTCCTCTTCCCTATAATACAAATTGCATTATAAAGAACAATATGATTTCTTGTTTTGTTATTAGTTTTACTGTTACACTGATTGTTTCCCTCACTGGAATATAATTCCAGAAGGGCAAGGTTCTTTGTCCATTTGCTCCTGGATTTCTCCATTGTGCCTCACACATAGTGGAACTATAATCTTTGTTGAGTGAAGGAAGTAAGGAATGAATGCACACATCCAAGGTAGTTGGAGCTGCTGCCTCAGCTTCTCAGACACCTCTCACCTCCCAGAGTTCCAGGAACAAGATGAGGATTATAAAGAAAACATTAATCATCCAAAATGCCACTGAATTTGGGGAAGTAGAATGTTCACTTTGAGTCAGTAATGAACTGGAAATTGGAAATTTCTGGTGCACATTGTCATCTGGTATGAGTATTTGGATACCCATTCCCACTATTATAAAGCAACTGTGGCAGCGCCCTTTGTATCCTACCATAGCCTCCAAGACTGCCATGAGACTGAAATGAGAAAATAAATATGAAGGTCATTTGAAAGGTTAAAAGCCCATGCATATGATGATACTAGTGCTGCTAATCAGTGTTTGGCACCCAAGAGTCAACATCCTAGAGCCAAAGAAATTTTCCTGAGTTTTAAGTCTAAGACATACATGTTTTCTGCAGAAAAGTGGGCATACCCAGCAAGCTTGCTTGGAGAAGACCTGAATGAGCATGTATGAGTAGGAGCCTAGGGCTACAAACGTAGATGCAAACTCTTACCAGCTTTACATTGGGAAAAGATTTTGACCCTAGTTCTGCTGCCAAACTTTTTAAGTCATTTACCAGATAGTGATCAAGGTCACAAGTGTTTATTTATTCACAAAACAAAAAAGCTTCACAATACCCTGAACTTTTAGACTTCATGGTTCATCTAATCCTAAATTCAGCCATCTTTTGCGTGTGTCTGGAGATGATGTTCAGCATGTTAAAGCAGCATGTTAAGTAAAACTGTCTTCCTCCCATACAATAAATGTAATAGGGTGATTTTTTTTCTCTCTCTCTCTCTACATAGTAAATGGGAACAAAAGTAAAGCTCCCAGCACAGTGAACATTAATGAATAGAGATTTTTATTATTTGACCAACTCCAGAATCTGAGCCCGTATCTTCTAAGGGCACCTGAGATGACTCTGAACTGGATAAAGTACCATTGAAAAATCCAGAGGCCCTGTTTTTGGGTAGTTTAAAAAGCAAACCGTCCTAGATCACTTTCTAAATTGTTAGGTTCCATTTTAAGTGAAGTGTGATAGACAGTGTCTTATTCTGTTTGCGCTTCGGGGCATATCCTGGCATTCTTCCCCTTGAAGAATAGGACTCAGCTTCTGCCATTGCCCACTACCTTTGTTTTCATCCCTGGTCTACCATGGACTTTATCACAAAATGGTAGGTAGCCCTGTTAAGAAAATGTCTTTAGGATGTAGGGATACTAGAACTAAAAGCTGAGCTTTCTGTACATCTTCTCCTTAAAATGTTCTCCCTTTCTATCTCACCAGCTGCTGGGCAATGATAATAAAATACTTAAATTCGTATTATTTTAATATATACTTTGGTTCCTTCTTCAGTCATTTAAAATATCAATAATGCTATTTAGTGAAAGCAATATGTAGTACCCATTGTTTTTGAAATCTTGATTTTATACTTTGTAAAACAAGATTTGAATATCTCATTCACTTTATTTTGACAGCTGGTTTGTATTTAATATTGAAGCTAAGCCGATGCAGATGGCAAAAGTGCAATGTTGGTGCACTCACTAGCTCATAATACTGGCTTTTGAATCTAATTTGCCAAACGTACAAAAGCTTTTGTTAAAATTCGGTGAGCAACTTTTGCAATTTGAAAGGTAGACCAAATTTTAATTTTTTTTTACAAATGGGGCCAAATTTTTCATTTCCGAGATATTTAAACAGCCCAAAATATAAAGAAATATTTATTTTCAGGATGATTTTTAAATAGTGCAGATATGAGGTGTTTTCGTTAGGGCTAAAAATCAGATGATACATTGGTATTTTTTTCTGAAAAAAATCTTATTTCTATAGTCTCAGTTAGCATACAATTTCATATTCTCTCTTCACTCATCTTCTGGGCAGGATTGAAACCACATCTACCTGTCATCAGAGAAAATGTTAGAAAAGAAATGGGTGACATCTTTAACTTTCACAACTCTTAAGTACTTTTCTATGACACAGTGCACCCTTTTGTGACTCCAGATAGTTTCATGGTTTGTATTTTAGTTTCCTACGCTGCCTAAAGCAGATACCATCAAATAGGTTGGCTTTAAACAATGGGGATTTATTAGTTTACAATTTGAGAAAATCAGAATGTCCAAACCTAAGATATCATCACAGGCCAGCTGTCCGCAATCTTTGACTCCTCTACCACATGACAAGGCACATGGCAGTGTCTCCCTTCTCTTCTGAGTTTTGTTGCTTTCAGCTTCTTGCTTCCATGGCTTTTTCTGTATTCATTCTCTACCATTACTACTCCATCACACTGGTGACTGGGCAGTGGAACCTGTAGTCCTGCTGCTGCCTTCGCTGCAACTCCTCCACTCACCAGGAAGCTTTGTTCAGGAAAGCCGATGACATTCAGCATTTCTCTCTCAGCTGGAAGGGCACTTGGTGAATGGGGCTGGCTTTCTCTCCAGGCCTCTTGTTTCATGAAGCACCCCAGGAGGCCTTTTCCTTATTCATCTCCTAAAGTCGCTGGCTAGTGGACTCTCTGCTTCATGGTTCTGCAGCGTTTTCTAAATTCATTTTAAAATATCAAGATTTGTCATCTTTCTTCTCTTCTTGACCAGACACTGATAGATAGATATATATTTATATATAATATATATAATATATTTATATATATAATATATATTATATATTTATATAATATATAAAAATGTGGCTTGCTTATGTCAATTGAGTTAGAGGGTTAATTATGACTAAAATGTTTGACGATCATAGCCTATCTTAAATTCTTCAACCAAATGAAGTAACTAGGGTAGCTAACAGGGATTTATTCAAAGAGGAAATATTTCTCTATTGAATTGATAAATAGATAATATAATATGCCACATTTATGACTGATCTTTGTTGTGTTTTTTTTGGGGGGGAGGTACATGGTCTGGGCATCGATCCTGGGTCTCCCTCACGAAAGGCAGGCATTCTAACCACTGAACTACCCATATGCATCCCAGTATGCCACATGTAATACTGGAAATATTATACTATTAAATACTATTATACTATTAAATACTATTAAACATAGCACTCAATACTAATTTATTTTTTATTCATAGATGTTGTAAAACTACATTTCAATTTAGGCCAAAGAGATTATGGTGAATCAGATTGTAGTTTTTTTATCTCCTCCCAATAGCAGAATAGACAAAAAAATGGCAAACCAAAGATGTAGAAAACCTTCCTTACCTATGTAGTTATAATTCTGGTTTTCCAAACGAGACAACATATTTTAATTATAACAGTTTTAAACTAATGGCTGTATTGATCAGTGAATGTAATTCCAAACATTTGTACATTTTCCTTCGTTTAAAATGTAAAATAGGTTTTGCCTAATTATTTCTGTCTGCCAGAGTGTACTGTGCCAAAAGGTTGTCATTGTTTTATGTCCTGCTTTTACTTGAAATAGTTCTCAGTTAAATTTTCTCACCAAAGAGGAGAACATGATTAAAAACATGGGAAACAAATTTAAAATTCTAAATAAGCCATGATTTCAGTTAGTTGAGAAAATGATTACGTTAGAAATATTTACATGTTGATTTGTTTGAATTTATGCAGAGAAACATTTACCTTTGATTTTTTTTGCAAGAGGGATTTAAGATTGAAAATTATTTTCAAGAACTCACTTATTCTCCATCATTTCAACCTTTTCACATGGGTTTGAGAAGAATATACAATATTATTCCAATAGACAGCACTTCATGGTCCTGTGTGTAATTCATTTTCAGTGATTTGAAATAAAAGTAGTTGATATTTTTCTGTGATTGACATGGCCTCTAATATTCTAATAAGGAGCTCTCGTGCATGAAGCACCTAGAGTATTTCCCTCTCTGCCAGATGATGGGTATGCAGTCTGGTATTCATTTTTCCTAACAGTCCTATCAGTTAGGCATGCTATTGTAGCTTGTAATTAAAGAAATTAGGACATGGAGTGCTTAAGTTACTTGCTTGAGTCACAGTTAGTATATGAAAGAACTGGAATTCAAGTCCAGTTTGTGCCTCATTGCTAAACTCATGTTCTTTCTTTCCCGCTGCCCCTTAGTGCTAAGGATAGATGAAATAGATGGCTCCCACTCCCACCCATTTACTGCATGGAAACAGGGACAGAAATATATGCAATGTCAGTAGCCACCCAGAAAAGTTTTTTAAAATACACTTGGACCATGCCCATCCCAGACCAATTGAAACAAAATCCCGTAGGGATGGGGTTAGAGGGGTACAGAGGTAGATGTTTACTGTGAAAAATCACCCAGATTATTCCCTACCTCCTTCCTTCCAGTTGGAAGTAACATCTGAATAGACACCTAAACTATTTTTAACAAGAAAAGTATTAAACAGGGATTAGAGTAGAAAAGAAGAAATCAGAATGAATGTTTCTCTTTTCAAATAAAGGCATTTAATTATTTAACCCCCCAAAAGTCATGATTTTTAAGTCATGGAGCATTTGGATTGTTAAAAGAGTCCATGCATTTTCTTAAAGCAGATCTAAAAGGCATTTAATTTAGCATTTACTTTCAAAATGACTTACCCGTAAATGCTTCTCAGTCAAGTCCCCTTTGGTATATCATGATAAGAGTTCAAATAATTAGACAAGAATATTTGGTGATAGTTGAATAGCATTAGGAACAAAAGCACTTAAAATGATCTGACCTGAGAGTATACTAAAGATGAAAATAGCTCATTTCAGTTTTCGGGTCGAACATGTTTTCTTGTTTAAATCAAAATCTTTATCCTTTTTTTTTTAATTCATGAATACTCTGGATTCTGACTAGTTATTGCTAAATCTTTTAGAAAACTGCTTTTATAAGCATTCACTTAACTCACAAGTTCAGACATTTCTGTTTTATAGAACACTTCTATTTTATGGGCTTTGATATTTCCACATAATATAGTAGTAAATGTTACAAATGAGTATTGCTTAGCAGTATCACTTGAATTTAAAATAGAAATCACTTTCTTTTTTACCACTACAATGAATTGGTTGATTATTGCCAAATTTGTGAAGGCAGAAAGAGCCATTTATTGATATTTATGTTTCTTTTGTTGTGTTTCAAATACTTTCTCATGAAGGATGGCTTTGTAATCAAAATACCTAAAATATATAGTTTGGAAATTACCATTACTCCAAGGTTCACGCATTTTGTAATAGGCTAATTTTGAGATTTCTTTCATTTCTGTGGGAATTTTAGGGTGTGATGTTGATAATATTATCATTTACTTTCAAAATTGTAAAAAGTCTAGCAAAGCATGAGGATTTAGGAACACATTTCTGTATTCTTAAGCATCAGCTGTTTTTGCACTACACTTGGTTGCCAAAAAAAAATTTAAATATATATTATATGATTGCAGAACAGACCATTTTAAAGATAGCCCTTCACCTGTACTTGAAAAAGGTGAAACACATCCTCACTGTGTTGCAAAATGTCTTGTGGTGTTCTTTCAAACAGCATTAATATCTTGAATGTACTTCTCTACTAAATTCTTTGTTCTGGAAAGCACCTGAAAATATGCCTTTCTTTTTGAATGATTGGATATTCTGTTTCTCTTTTCTTACCTCCTTTCCTTCTACTTTATAGTTCCTACCACAGCAGCCAGCACTCCTGATGCAGTTGACAAATACCTTGAGACACCTGGAGATGAGAATGAGCATGCCCATTTCCAGAAAGCCAAAGAAAGGCTTGAAGCCAAGCATCGTGAGAGAATGTCCCAGGTAAATGTTACTCTTCGGTTCTTCAGCCCCATGTATTAGAGAAATCATGGCTTTGTCTCCACATCAGTCTCCCCTGATGGCTGATCAGTGCCTGGGGATAGGAGCAAAATATTTAATTTTATCCAGATCTTTTTATTTCTCCTGTGGCATTCAAGCTTTTATTTTCTTAAACTGTGCATAAACATAAAATATTTGAAAAGCAAACCTATGGGAAAATTGTTTAGTTTTAAATTATTATGAAATAGAACCTCAGGAGAGCTTATTAAGTAAACATAAAATTAAAAGGTGCTTTATGGGGGTGCAAAGGTAGTTCAGTGATAGAATTCTTACCTGCCATGTGGGAGACACCAGTTTGATTCCTAGTCCATGCACTTCCCGAAACAAGCAAACAAACAAGTGGTGCTGCAACAATGGGATACTCATGTGGAAAAATGAAATGTGACCCTGCCATCAGCATACCAAAAAAAAAGATACTTTATAATTATCTCTAATAGTTTATGAATTTTAATTTTCAATGTTTCCTACAGTGGCATTGTTTGCGGGTGATTTTGTTTGTTTGTAACCTCCATGTTCACACCACTAGAAAAGATACAGGTTTAGCTTTGAAGGGGAATTTTGTAAACAAAATTAAGTTATGTGTACACCATTCTCTATGGTGATAAAACATACTTGGTTTTATTACTGTATCTATAGGTGGTACTTATAACCTTCATATGGTATATTAAAATCTACTAAAATGTTCTTTAGTAAAACTATTTGCTATTTTTGCATTAAAAGATATTTTTACATTAAATGCTAGATCTTTATAACTTCGAACCTATCATTTGTTATAAATTTAATTCACAAAACCCTAAAACCTTAAAATAAAATATAATGACAGATAATGGAAGAGAAGTTCTGAGAGTGACATGCCCCTTCTAGCACAGTACTAGATATAAGTAGCACAGAAATGACATTTGGAACTAAAGCCTTTCTTGATCCTATTCCAGTGTTTCTTTGACTACATAGTGCTATAGACTAGCCTACCTCTTCCACCACCATTGCCATCATCCTGTTGTCACTGTCTTGCCAACAGAACTGAACTGCTGTTCTGGTCCTGCCATTCTACTTACTGCCTCTGAACTGATCTTGGGCTTTCTTTTGCTCTCAGCACTGAGTTCTTTTGGAAATGCCCTCCCACTTTGCTTTGCCTTGGCAAATTTCACCCATTCCTTATATCCCACGTAGTCCTCAGAATGGGAAAAACAGTACACTTTCTTTCCATTTAACTTAATGTTTTCACCCCCATTCTATTAAGGATTTTTTTTAATATAATGCCTTTATCCCTCCAACTGAATTCTAAACTCCTTTGAGTTCATATAAGTTTGTATAATGCATCTTGCTAATGTTGCATTTCTTTTTTCGATACAGTCATTTTTTAAAAACAAGTTGTAAATTATTTTTTCAGTGTATCTTATCATTTTGATCCTCTAATGTTAGTTTCAAATATGAGATCTCCCCTAGAATAATAACTTAAGTTTATTCTATTCTGGTACATCTATTTAATTCATGTCTTAGTTCATGCAAGTTTTGGTAGTTTATCATCTCATTAAATATATCTGGGATGGCTTTATCCCCAAGCAGAGAATGCTGTCTACTAGATTCCAGTGGTTATAGGTAACTGATACATTTGAGATCAACACTTATCTTCAAAATCTGTGGTGTTGAAGTCCCGGCACTGTTCAGCTTTGAACTTTCCTGCCTCTTAAATCACTACTTAGTATTTGTCATTTTCTCTACATTAATCAGTCTACTCTTAAAAGATCCATAAATTCAGGTGATATTATTAGCTTTGTGCAGTCAGTGGGAAATTGCTTTGTAAGAATATAAAGACTAACTTCCAGGTCTGATCCTAGAATTTTTGATTTTTTAAAAAATATTTTAAATTGATTTTGTGCTGTTTATTATTTACTTATTTTCTTACAAATATGGAAGTTGCTTTTTTGTAAGTTGGAACCCACAATACCTCTTGGCCTGTAGCTTTCTGTTGTACTGCTATGTTGTAAATAGTATCTAACAAATATAAATTAGCATCTGAATAATATATATTTATTACTTAATATGTCCTTAAAATGAAGTCCTTCGGTATTCTAAATTTGTTGCTTTTCAGACACATTGTTATATTACAGACCTGACCAAAAGTAAATTAACTGAGCTTTCCTGTTAGATTTCCATTTTCTAATGGCAAATTGGGCCTTTAAGGGGAGAAATAGAGTGGTCTTTAAAGAAACACAGGTCTTGATTCAAGCCCTTCCTTCTTTATTATCTGCCTGATTTAAAGCAGCTAAATTATTTTGGTCCATGAAAGGGGAATTAATGTGAGGCCTG
Organism: Myrmecophaga tridactyla; assembly: GCA_004026745.1. Classification (NCBI taxonomy): domain Eukaryota; kingdom Metazoa; phylum Chordata; class Mammalia; order Pilosa; family Myrmecophagidae; genus Myrmecophaga; species Myrmecophaga tridactyla. Next base: position 16,291 of record PVIY010036094.1, read on the forward strand.
ATGCTACAGGTGATTATAAAGAATCAGTTAATCCTGTAAAGAACTTAATATCGGATCTAGTAGTGGGTCATCTAATGTTTACTATTAGTGTCCCCTGGTTGAGGCCACTGTTCAAAGGGAGATATTGGGGCCATGGAGTAAAGATATGCATTCATCTTGCAGTAAATTGGAGTAGGGTGCTGGTATAGATGGACTGTCTTATTTGTGGGGATGTCAAAAATTAAAAACACGAAGAATATTATTATAATGTTTCTTTTCAGTTCAGCATCTGCTGAAACTTTGTAGGTGATGGTTCATATTCCCATTAGCTTGAACTGTTCCTAGTCATGTCTGGTAGTTGTTTGATTTGCATAAGCCTTGCTTTACATTTGTTCCTAGTTAGCCCAAGTTATAATTCATTGCCATAAAATGCACATTATTACTTGCTGTCTACTTTTTAGTATTCCATGCATCCCCAGCGCAAAGCTGAAAGTCTGGGATCTGAATGAGATAATAGAAATATAAACATAGTAACGGAAATCAGTTTTTCCACATTCTGATAAGACATTTGTCTTCTATCTCAAACTAATTTTGAGATCCCTTACTGTAGAATTCATTGTAGAGCACTACCTCTGTGAACATTCTTGAAACGGGAAATTGAAATATTTTTATTGCAAGGCTTATCTCATCTATAAAGCAAAGGTATTCTTCAATATCCCCCTTCCGTTCAGGTACCCTGCATTAGCCCAGAGAGAGCAAAGCTCCTTGACAAAATGTTTCTTTTCTTCTGTGTACTGTTCTCATGCATGGCAGGAGGGCATCTGTTCCATCTTTCCTGTGAACATTGACATTATTTTTGACATGTTTTTCAGCTATAATAGAGAATTCCTTCCATCCTGTATTTTCCGTAATTTCTCTTAAAACAATATACAGAAGTCAGTGGAGAAAAATTCAGTAATTAAAAGCCCAGTGATGATTTGATTTGGTATTATCTCATATATACTCTGTATCTATAGTTATTTATTCCAAGCTTCTTTTTCTTTGTTATTTTTAAAGGATATCAGAAAAAAACAATTCTTGAGGAATAAATACCTATAAATAGAAATCAAGTTTTTTCATTTTTTAGTATGCAAGTGTACATCTCACAGCAAATTGGTATTTTGGTTACATGATTTTTCTGTTCTTCATTTTACCTATCTCAAATGTAAGCTATACTTGACTGCCACTAATACACTTGAAAAAGAAGGCGCAGCCATAGGTGGCAAGAATTTGCTATCATTTTCATCCTACAACATGTTTTCTTTGCATTCAGATCAATGAGTACATATCATTTAGGGAAATCCTGTTTGAACATCAAGGTTGAGTGAAAGTTAGCTTTATTTTGCTGCCAAACAGATTAGCCTAGTTACTAAAATGACTTTCAGCCATTTCTCAGCCAAAAAAAAATAAGAATAATAATAATCTTTGCTTCAAAGAGCCATATTCCTACTATAAATGTGAACATTTATGTTTAATATAACTGTAATTATAAATTATTTGCATCCTGAGAGGTCAAATATTGTTCAGCTAGGAATGTAATGTGATTTTTAAAAAAAATATTTGAAAATAGAAGAGTAATATAATTTAGCTCATTGCAGCTATTCCTGAAGGAAGAACTGATGATTTTTAACTCATTTAATCTCTTATTTTACAGGTCATGAGAGAATGGGAAGAGGCAGAACGTCAAGCAAAGAATTTGCCTAAAGCAGATAAAAAGGCAGTTATCCAGGTAAATTGTGCTCCCATTCCCTTCCAAGTAGGAAATTCCAGGAACCTCTTTATGTTCAGTATCTGAGTTTATCAGCATCTGCTGAAACTTTATAGGTGATGGTTCATATTCCCATTAGCTTGAACTGTTCCTAGTCATGTCTGGTAGTTGTTTGATTTGCATAAGCCTTGCTTTACATTTGTTCCTAGTTAGCCCAAGTTATAATTCATTGCCATAAAACACACATTATTACTTGCAGTCTACTTTTTATCAATAATATGAATATCTTTTCAATTGCCATGATCCTCTACTACTTTTTCTCCCTTGGCAAAAATTCTATCTGACTTCAGACTTTTGTCTGAAACCACTCTCAAATTACTGTAAGTAAACCAAGAAATTATCATGGTCACTTACGTAACATTCTTTCAAGCAGGGAAATATATGCAATGTAATTTAGAGTTTCTTTAAAATATATGCAAGGTAATTTAGAGTTTCAAGAATACATAAATTTATCCTGCATTATTGTCAGTCTTCAGCAACCCTATGCAATACTGATTTCCAGTGTCTAATTAAAGTTTTAGGAGGTGGGGGCCAGAAACAGAGGTAATCCATGAAATATACTGAAATTGTCAAAATATTGGAATTATTATATACAAGCCTGGGATAGTTTTCATCACTTGAAGAAAATGGAATATAATACTGCTCTTGAAAGATGAATTTGCTGCCCCATCTTATTTGTTCAATTCCCAATTGTCATGTGTGGATTTTTACAATGGCAGCATTTCCAAGAAAAAGTGGAATCTCTGGAACAGGAGGCAGCAAATGAGAGACAGCAGCTGGTAGAGACACACATGGCCAGAGTGGAAGCCATGCTCAATGACCGCCGCCGGCTCGCTCTGGAGAACTACATCACTGCTCTTCAGGCTGTTCCTCCTCGGGTAGGTCTTGGAGAGGCACCACTTCACACCCTCTGGTCACAGAACAGAAGTACTGGGAAGTAGGGGGTGGGTGGGGCGGCCATGAGGCAAAGTGTGGAGAATTGCTGTGAGCACCTTCATTCACGGGGTTAATCTCAAGCCATTCTACCTTTTGAACTTGGAGGGTCACAAGGTAGCTGCTTCCATGCCCCTTCTCAGCTTGAGAGACCCTCAGATCTTTCCACAGAGAAGTCAGATAGGCTTCCCAAGACAAATGAACATCCTTGAGGTGCTAATGACATAGAGTTAGTCAAGGAATCGCAGAATTGTAAAGATAGAAGGACGTAAGAAGTACCCGAGCCCTAGCCCCCTCATTGTCTAATGACCTGATGTATCTCAGGTCTAACGAAGTTTAGACTTGGCTGCATTATAAAGATTTTTACTGGCCCAACAGGGACTAGAACTCAAATTTTCTACTCCCTGGGCAGCGGCCATATTCACTAGGGGAGTCCCTAGTCAGTCAAGACAACAGCCATGGGGAAGATTATGATGTTCAGTGATTGATGCCCAGAAAGCCTTGCCAGGCCTAGATTTCCTCAGTGAGACTTAGCGGGAGCATTTACTTTGGACATAAGGAACATTCTGAGAGGGGGTATGTACATTATGTCTGCTCTTCTATCTGTTATTGAGTGAGGGTATTGGATTCTCTGTCATTGTGGATTTGTCTGTTTGTTTCAGTGCTCTCAGTTTTGCTCTGTGTGTTTTGACACTCTGCTTTGTCCATAAATGTTCAGAGTTGTACATCCTCTTTGACTCTTTCATCATTATGTAATGACTTTCTTTATCCCTGATAATTAGTTTTGTTCTTCACTGTACTTTGTATGACATTAATAAAGCTACTTCGGCTTTCTTTGTTTTAATGTTAGCTTAATAAATCTTTCCATCCTTTTCCTTTCATTTGGCTTGTTTGTCTTTATATTGAAAATGTTTTTCTCGTAAGCAGCATTTAGTTGGGTCTTACCTTTTTGATCCAGTCCAACAACTGCTGCCTTTTGACTGGGGAGACATGGATATTTCATGCATTTATTGATATAGCGATGTTTCCATCTATCCTGCTGCTGTTTTTTTCTGGTTGTTTTGTTATTTCCTTTCTTCTTTTAATTGACTTGCTAGAAATGACTCTCTATTGTACTATTTTTTATGGTTGCTGTAGGTTGTATAGAATATGCCTTTAACTTGCCACAATGGTATGTTAAGTATATAGAACCTTACAGTAGAGTAGATCCATTTTTGTTCTCTTGATTTTTGAGGTGTTAATACTGTGTTATTATTTTTCATTGAAGTTTGTTATCTTTTAAAAGATTTAAATAATATGAAAGAAATCTTGTGTATTTACCTCTATTGTTACCATTTTCGGTATTCCTCATTCTTTTGTATAAATCCATGTGTCCATCTGGCATAAGTTTCCTTCTGCCTGAAGGACTTCTTTTAACATTTCTTTTAGTGTGGGTAGGCTAACTGAATTTTTTCAGGTTTTGTATGTATGAAAATGTTTTTATTTTACCTTTATCATTGAGAAATATTTTGGCTTGAAATTTTAGGTTGAGAGGTTTTTCTTCCAATACTTTAAAGATTTTACTCCACTATCCTTTTTTTTCCCAAAAGAAAATTGATGTTCTTATGCATTGTTTTCAGCAAGACAGCCGATGTTGTTCTTATGTTTGTTCCTCTTTAATTAATATATATATTTTTTTCCTACCTGGCTGCTTTTCAGACTTTATCACAGGTTTTGAGCAATTTTTTTCGATGAAGCTGACTTGGTATAGTTTTATGGTTGTGTGCTTGGGGTTCATTGGCATTCTTAGATCTATAGATTGATCAGTTTCACCAAATTAAAAAAAATTTTTCTTCACATATTGTTTTCTGATGTCTCTTCATTCCTCTATTTCAGGGACTCCACTAATATGTATGTTAGACTGTTCAAGTTTGTTTCTCATCTCATACTCTCTTCATTTAATAAAAATTATTTTTTCTCAGCGTTTCATTTTAGATATTTCCTATTGTTGTGTTTTCAAATTCACTAATATTTTCTTCCACAGCATTCAATCTGCCATTAATTCTTCCAGCTATTTTTTATCTCATATCATGTTTTTTTTTTGTTTTTTTTGTGTATGTTTTTTTTTTTGCATAGGTAGGCATCAGGTTCAATTCTCAGTGGCAAGAATTCTGCCACTGAGCCACTGTCGCACCACCCTATTGTGTATTTATTACATCTTTAAGTTCATTTCTTTTTTGGGGGGCAGGGGGGTGTGCGGTGCATGGACCGAGTCTCCCACATGGAAGGTGAGCATTCTAACCACTGAACTACCTGTGTACCCCCCTTTTGTATTTTTTATATCTCTAAACTTTCGAAGCTATGGAAAAGTTATAACTATTTAATATCTTCATTTGATAATTTTAAATACATCAGATTTGGTTTGATTATGATTGATTGTTTTTTCTCCTCATTATGGGTGGTATTTTCCTGCATCCTTTCACCCCTGATCATTTTTCCTGGATGCCAGGCATTGTGAATATTACCTTTTTGGGTGTCGGGTATTTCTTTATTCCTACAAATATTCTTGAACTGTTGCTTTGGAATAGTTATAAGTTATTTGAAAACAGTTTAATTCTTTGTGAATTTGCTTTCAAATTTGTTAGACAGGATTGAAATAATGGTAATTGTTGGATAATTAATCCCCACTACTAAGAAAAGACCCTTTTGAGTCCTCCAGTCTGGCATGAGACCAGGCACTGTTCCTCACACTGCATGAGCTCTGGGCACTTTTCCCTCTAAATCCTTTCAAGTGTTTCTTATCCTGACCTCCAGTAGTATCTTTTAGGTAGGGAGGCATGGATTCAGTGGTTTACTTTTTTTTCTTTTATCATTTATATACATAAAACAATTTCCCATTTTAACTAGTATAAGTATGGCCTTTAATGATACTATTTCTCTGGGAGTTTCTTCCAAATTCCTGTGCTAATTAGTACTCAGCTGCATTCTCAAGGGGAAGCCTCTACGACATCTCTGGGTACTTCTCTAATACTCTGTACTTTGAACTCTAGCCATCTTGCTTTCCCCAGACTCTCATTCCATGTCTTTAATTCAAGGAATCCACCAGTCTTCACCTGGATGCCCTCTCCTTGCCACCAAAGGCCGTAACCTTGAGTGATCATAGGGATCACCTCATTTGTTTCTTGTCTCTCGTTCTTACTGTCCTTCATTGCCTGATTTCTAATGTCTTGCAAAAACATTGTTCTGTACAGTTTGTCCAACTTTTGTTTGTTAGAGCTGGGAGGGTAAATCCAGTCCTTGTTAGTTATTCCACCTTGCTCTGAAGCGGAAGACTATGTATATATTATGTGACCAAACCAAAAAGCCATCCACTCCCACTGATTCTCCTCATCTTCTTTATTTTTCTTTCTATGATAGGGTTATAGTACTGAAAACTGAGGAAATCCTAAAAGAGCTCCTGGTTCCCTTCCAAATATCTAGATCATATTGATCCTCCTTTTTTACTGATGATTTCACTGAAACCTCACTGACACCGCTGATAAGGGAAAGAGTCGAGTACCGCTGCAGTGCCACTACAGTGCCTTCTCATTAGTCTACACTTCCTTACTCAGCAAAGAGCTTTTAGAAAAGATTATGCACATTGGCGTTTCATTTGCTATTTAGAAAAAAGCTCAGTCCTAGCAAGTCTCTGCTTAAAAAAGTTCTGTTGATGACCCATTGCATATAAAAAGTTCCTTGTTTCCTCTCTCTTTCTCACGAGCACTTTCATTGCATTGGGGCTGTTGGGATCATTTGCCAGAGCAGTACCGGGCATTGGGTGTTGTTGAGACCAGAATCTTAATAACTAACATTTAGTGAGGCATTCCAACTGAAAGTCAGTCTCTGAAGTAGATGGAGCTAAAAATAAGATGTGGACTGAATGGAGAGTACCAAATACACATTTTAGTCTCATCAGCCATCCCAGGCAAAGCAGTAGTAAGGAGAATGTTTGCCAAGGTTTAATGTTTCATCAAGAGGAGTAATTTTAGATTAGTTATAGTCCTGGTGGTTGCGAGCCTATTGATCACTTCATATGGAATTAGAGAACATGTTTATTTGAAAAAAAAAATTACAAACTATACAGAAGATCATTGTACTGTCAAAAACAAACAGATTGCTATTGATTGAGCCAAATTCCTTTGGAATTCATAGGACTTTCACATGTAATACGTGGTGAGTAACCATACGTCTGTAGTCTTGACCTTTACCTGCCATTTTTGTTAGGTTGCCAGCTTTATCTGAATATTTTTTTGAAATTTTAAAGTATGATTTAACATGGCATTTAACGCCAGTTTGAAAAATGCCAGAAAGTTTTAAATACTTTCCTGAGGAATTTTATACATTGCTTTTGAGAGACAGAAATCAAAACCTTACCAGGTAGTATTTTCTATGGAAGGTCACCACTGTAGCCATAAATAAATATTTCTGCGATCTCCTTTAGATCGACCACAGTGTCTAGAAAATATAAAATATTCAGAAAGTATTTGTTAAGTGTAAATAAATTATTGAAAGTGTTCTATGGATTGTGTAGGTGTTATATTACCATTAGGATAATTGTCCTTCCAGCCCTGACCAAATTGTACCCAGACTTCATAAACTTGGGATTGTGAAAAATCTATGTTTCATGTTTCATCAAGGGAAGTAATTTTAGATTAGTTATAGTCCTGGTGGTTATGGGCCTGTTGATCACTTCATATGGAATTAGAGAACATGTTTATTTGAAACAAAATATTACAAACTAGACAGAAGATCATTGTACTGTCAAAAACAAACAGATTGCTATTGATTGAGCCAAATTCCTTTGGAATTCATAGGACTTATTTTCAAACAGTTATCTATGGATTATTTTCAAACAGTATCTTTGAAAGTCAGTCTTAATCCATACTTTTAAACTCAAGGTCAGAAGTCTTTTTAAGGTAATATTTCAGCATAGGTAGAATTCCTTGCTCTACTGTTAATTTAATTTTGTAAGTCCCCATAAATAAACATGCTTTATTTCTGGAATTTTCTGCACATACCTTGAGGCTGATACAGTGAATGGCCAGCCTCAAAGTGCATTGTTTTCACTCATATTTAGAATCACATGTAGATATATATGTTTAGTATAAATAAATAATACTTCAACTGTTAACATCAGTTAAAACAGATTTATTTTCCCCAGGAAAAAATTACAGAAGACGATAGAGTCAAGTTGCATCTTATATTTAAGCTAAGCTCTTATTCTGCTGAGGACTAAGTCACTCTTCTAAGGATAAGCCCCTTAGACTTTTTCACTTTCCTAAAAGTTTTCTTAGAAAACCAAGGAATTTTTTTTCCAGAAAAGCTAAGTCATTCCCGAAAGCTGCATCCCATTTGGTTAATTTTATCACCCTTTGAGTTCTCCCATATTCCAAACTTAAGAGCTACCAAAGCCTACTGCCTTCATTTATTAGCCAGCTCTACAATTTTGTGCTTTCCTCGTTACTTTTTCCACACTTATATTCAAGGTACTCATGTTCTCATGGAATATAAGCTAAATCCTACCTGAGTCTTCCCTTTTATTATTGTAAAGATTCTACTTACCCTTTGCAGATGAAGAGAAGATGTTGCTGTCTCTGTAGAGAGAAATTAGGCTCAACATGGAACCTGTTCAGTTAAATCAAAGCCTGAATACGGAATTCTGGTTAAAATAAATTTTTCATTGTAGTGCTGTGACTGGAAAACCTTAGGAGTTCCTAATTAGTAAAAATTATATGTTTTTTTTGAAAGTTGAGAGATACCCATTTTTGTACATCTGAGGTATTTGATGATTTTAGTTACCTAAATCAACCGTTAGGCAGAATCATGATTACTTATTCTAACTTTGATTTTTAAGTATTTTCTAAAAGGAAGTGAGAATTAGGAAACATTTTCATGCATGGTCTGTCTGCTTTGTCCGTGTGCCATTAGGGTAGTTTTGTTTGATTTTTTCTTTGTTCAGTCTTTCACAGTTGCAGCCACCCTATCCACACTGAGATTTATTTCATAGTGGTATCTGCTGCTTCACACACAGGCTCAGGCACCATACCTCTTTCCTTTCTCATTTCTGAATGGGTTTTATCAAATATTCACTTTTACTGAGATCCCAGAAAATTTCTTCACAGAATTCTTCAGTGCAACATTAATGTAATGAATTTTGAGCCTTTTAATTAAGGAACATGGCTTTGTCACAAAGTGACATTTTGTTCAAGGCCATGTGGTGAATTGTAGCAGTAGGACAATAAAGGTTCAGTAAGAAGGGAGTGATCATTCAAGGAGAGAAAGAGTATAATGAATGGGTGTTTTGTCAGAGGTATCCAGTAGTGCTAGGAGGTTCTAGTTAAATTCATCTTAGACCAGAATGGGCTGTTACATCAGTGGCAGTATTGGTGTGTTGGTATGATTATGTTTTCTAAGCCAAAAAAAAAAACAACAAAAAACAAAAAGCAATGAGCTTCTAAACTTGGCTATTTAATCTTTTTTTTTTGTAAACTTTTTTATTAATTAAAAGCTTAACAAAAGAACATTAAGATATCATTCCATTCTACATATACAATCAGTAATTCTTAATATTATCACATAGTTGCATATTCATCATTTCTTAGAACATTTGCATCGATTTAGAAAAAGAAATAAAAAGACATCAGAAAAAGAAATAAAATGATAATAGAGAAAAAAAGATTATACATATCATACCCCTTACCCCTTGC
>PVIY010036095.1:0-25761 GCA_004026745.1 Myrmecophaga tridactyla
AAGTATTTTCCTGCTTTTCTCCAGATCATTTCGCTATTAGAAGAAAAATCAGGATATTCTGTTTCTTTAAAATAGAACTTTTCCAACTTCCCCCAAATCTGTTTATCTTCTAGTAAACAACACCCTAAGACAAGATATGATAGTGTGCATACTTAAGAAATAGTTCAGCTTCATTAGCTAATATCATTGCACGTGTCAGTTCTTATTTAAAAAAAAATAACCAGGCTCTTCTTATTTTAAAAATAAAGTAAATTTTAGGTTCACATGATTGATGATGCCAAACAGTTTTTAAACAGATGTCCAACAGCAAGACAGTCTGTCCATCCAACTTACAAGTTTGAGAAATATTGCTACCAATATAAAATATAAATCTAAATTTAAAAATTACTTTTTTTCTAAAAAAAAGTTGACCGTCAGTTGCCAAAAACCCTGTAGGCAGATAAAGATTTCCATTACCTCATTGTTACAGTCAAAAAACAGAACAAAAGCCACATCTGCCTTCCCATCCATGGTCTTGTTCCAACCTTGAAGGTTGTCTTCATTTCTTGGAAACCCATCAATCAAGAATTTATTCTTCTGGGCATTGGCAGCCATTGTCTGATCCATCTCCTAATGGAAAAAATGGGATTTAGGTTCAATAGTACATACAAAATACAAAAAGTATGGTGGATACATAGGTGTTTATTTTTATTGTTTAAACTATAATTAAAGAATGGAGGGTTCATAGAAAAGACTAGGAGGAAATAAGCCAATATGCTAATGTAGTTGCCTCAAGCTGGTGAAGTTGTGGGCATGTTCTCCCATTATTCTACTTTTACTTATTTATATATGTGTTTATAGTGTGTGAATGTGTATATGTATGTATGTATATGTGTATATACGATTTTTTTTGTAGTTTCCAAATTTCCTATTCTAAGTATATATTAATTTCACAGTTACTAATAAGTAGCAATAAGAGAAAAATAAGCAGTAACCAATATCTTTGCTTCAGTCACTTGACAGCCTATCTTGCCTTCCCTTCCCCCTGCCCAAGTCATTCTGGTATGGTGGGAAATATGCTGTTTACAGGTACCCAATTCTGCTAGAATTCAACTGTAATAACAGAAAGCTCTGGACAAATATACTTTTTTTTTTAACTGAAGCTAAGTAAACCTAAATGACATCAGCTACCCCAAAATACAGGCAGCAAAAAAAAAAAAAAAGATGACAAGAGCAACACATTTCACTATCCTCTTCCAAAGTCTGAATTTCTTAGAGTATGAGAATATGTGAATGGGAGGTGGAGGTCTCTAACTGCCAAATTCTTGCCACTGCTAATCACCAAGGGATAAGTACAGGTGCATGGCTTTCATAGGGCCTAGAAAAGCCTGCATTCCAAAGCAAACTTAGGTCTATCCCCTAAATGCTAAGATTGTTTCCTGGTTCCTCAAGAAAAACAATGGTTCTCATGACCCCTAATTCCTTTATCTAAGGTTTGGTGTTATCCCAGCATCTAACTTCCTTTCAAATATTCACAAAGCTTACATAGAATGCTTTTAGGCCCCTGTTATAGCATTTCTACCCCAACTATGGTACTGGGAGATATCTGAAGAAGACATATCAGTGTTCTACTCACTCAACATACATTTATTATCAGGAAACATCAAGAGCAAGGACATGTCTCTTGTTCCTGAGGGGCGCACAGTCTAGTGCATGACAAGTATATGTACGGAAATGTGCTAGGTTCTAGGACGATGTATGCAAAGGATACCATGACAAAACAAAGAAGTGAGCACAGCTACCTGGGAAATAGCCAGAGAAAGCTTGACCAAAGAGGTGGCAGTGAAGTTGCATACTGAATAACCAAATGGCAGGCAGACAGCGATCAATGAACTCCAACAAATGGAAGAAACTGGATGTGTATAAGCTCAGAAAAGAGAAAATATGACAGCTCTGATGAATCTAAAGTAAGCTACACAGGGCGGTAAGAAGGTGGCTCAGTGGCAGAATTATTATTATTATTTTTTTTACATGGGCAGGCACCAGGAATCGAACCCGGGTCCTCTGGCATGGCAGGCAAGCATTCTCGCCTGCTGAGCCACCGTGGCCCACCCCATGGCAGAATTCTTGCCTGCCATGCCAGAGACCTGGGTTCAATTCCCAGTGCCTTCCCATGCAAAAAAGAAGAAGAAGAAGAAAAAAAAAAAAAAAATATATATATATATATATATATAATATATATATATATATATATGAAGTAAGATACACAGCCAAATCTTAGGCTATATGTAGAGAGTAGTAGGAGATATGACTGCAAAGTAAGGGGCAAGATGAACTACCTTTTATGACACACTGAGGATTTAAGCTTATTCTGGAAGCAATAAGACACCATTGAAAGTTTTAAGCAGTAGAATGATATGTTGTGCTGGTTTCAAAGTATTATGTACCCAGAAAAGCCATGTTTTAATCTTGATCCAATCTTGTGAGGGCAGCCATTTCTTCTAATCCTGATTCAAAACTATAGGTTGAAAACTTGATTAGATTATATCCACGGAGATTAGGCATGCCCAATTGTGGGTGTGACATCTGGTTAGATGGAGATGTGACTCTACCCATTCCAGGTGGTTCTTGATTAGTTTACTGGAGCCCTTTAAAAGAGGAAATATTTTGGAGAGCCTACAAAAATGAAAAAGCTGACAGAGAGAGAGCTGACACAGATTATTAGAGCTCAGCAGACATCACCATAAGATGTTAAACAAGCCAAAGCCTCTTTACTAGAGAGACAAGTAAAGCCAAGAGATGAAAGCTAGCCACACTGAAGCAAAGTGAGGAACCCCCACAGGAACAGAGGTTGAAAGCAAAAGAGCCCAGGAACAAGGGACTAACAGATGCCAGCCGCATGACCACAGAGCAGACAGAGGTGTTCATGACCCATCAACCTTCCTTGAGTTAAGGTATCTTTCCCTGGATGCCTTAGTTTGGACAATTTTATAGTCTTAGAACTATAAACTTGCAACTTATTAAATTCCCCTTTTAAAAAGTCATTCCATTTCTGGTATATCGTATTCTGGCAGCTTGCAAACTAACACAATGTTCATATTGTTTTTGGGGGAAAAAAATCACTCTGGCTGTGCTGTGAAGGATGACTAAGAGAACATGGCTGGATTAAAGGCAAAAATACTAACTAATAGGCCTTAATGATGGTCCAGGTAAGAAAAATGGAGGATCTGAACTAAGATAATAGTGGTGATGAGAAAAGAAACTAGATAGAAGATTAAGAGAAGATAATCAGAAGGATCTGCTCACTGAAGGGACTGGGAATGGGAGGAACAGGTGAAGAACATAGGATGACTTTCAGATTTCTGGCTTGGATAACTGAGTAAATGGTAGAATCATTAACCAGGACAGGAAGTACAGGAAGACCACATTTTAGATGATACGTTTAGCCTCTGATATGCTGCTTTTGAGACACTTGTGAGATATTCAGATGGATATCCAGTAGTTAGTTAGTTAGAAATATAGGTCTGGAGTTCAGAACAAAGATTTGTTCTAGAACTATAGATTTAGGCATCATTAACATAGTAAAAGCCTTGGGCATGGTTAAAACCACTCAGCAGAAAAATATAATAAATGAGAGTTTAATAGAAACTTGCAGAAGAGGAAGAGCTATCAGAGAAGACTAAGGAAGAACAATCACTGAAGTAGGAAGAGACTTAAGAGAAACAGTGTCACAAGAAAACCATGGAGGAATGAGTTTTAAAAAGAGCATGATCAGGATTAACACTACAAGAAGAAAAATGACTAAAACTATTCTGTAGATTTGATAAAGAAGATCACTAGTAACATCAAAAAAAAAAAAAAAAAAAAAAAAAAAAAAAAAAAAAAAAAAAAAAAAAAAAAAAAAAAAAAAAAAAAACACAACTATTTCAATGGAGAGGGAAACGGAACCTGACTGCAAAGGGTTGAGGAATGAACAGAAAGTAAAAAAGCAAAAAGAACACAGACCACTTTCACAATACTTAGCTATACAGCAGAAGAAGAGGATTAGAACCAGAGAACAGCGAGAGACAATCCACTCCAGACTGAAAGCAGGTTACATCAACCCCTGAGAAGAGAGGTAGGAATGTGTGTAATGTGCCATCTCTTCATCCTCACCTGGCCCTGGTTGCATCCATATGTTTATATATCTCTTTCCCATCAGTCTTCAGCTATTTCTTGCTGTTTCCATTCTTGGGTTTCTACTTCACACTTTCTTATATGTGAAAATACTTGTTAATAATTGTAGCCTTAAAACCCCCTTGGGGGAATGGTGAGAAAGGGGGAAAATTCAAGTTCCCCAGTGGAGAATTCTTGATCTTCTCACAAGCAGTGGGGACAACTAAAGGAATAGGCAGACCTCAGTCTTGGGGTTTGTTCATATGAAACTTGACCCCGCAAAGGATAGGCTAAGCCTACTTAAAATTAGACCTAAGAGTCATCCCCAGAGAACCTCTTTTGTTGCTCAAACATGGCCTCTCCCTCTCTCAGCCAACATGACAAAAAAGCTCACTGCCCACCTCCTCTCTACGTGGGACATGACTCCCAGGGGTGTAGACCTTCTTGGCAACATGGGACAGAAATCTTAGAATGAGCTGGGACTCAGCATCAAGAGATTGCGAAAACCTTCTCAATCAAAAGGGGGAAGAACAAAATGAGAGAAAATAAAGTGTCAATGGCTGAGAGATTCCAGAGTCGAGAAGTTATCCTGGAGGTTATTCTTACACATTATATAGATATCACCTTTTTAGTGAGGGTATAGTGGAGAGGCTGGAGGGAACTGCCTGAAAATGTAGTGCTGTGTTCCAGTAACCATGTTTCTTGAAGATGATTGCATAATGCTATAGCTTTCGCAATGTGACTGTGTGATTTGGAAAACCTTGTGTCTGATGCTCCTTTCATCTACCTTAGCGACAGACGAGTAAAACATATGGATTAAAAATAAATTAATAATAGGGGGAACAAATGTTAAAATAAATTTAGTAGCTTGAAATGCTAATGATCAATGAAAGGAAGGGGTAACGGGTATGGTATGTATGAATTTTTTTCTGTTTTCTTTTTATTTCTTTTTCTGAATTGATGGAAATGTTTTAAGAAATGATCATGATGATGAATATATAACTATGTGATGATATTGTGATTTATTGATTATATATCAAGAATGGAATGATCATATCGTAAGAATGTTTGTGTTTGTATATTGTTATGTTGAATTTAAAAAAAAGCAAAAAAATAATAATAATTGTAGACTTAGGAGTCCATAGTGCAGACTTATCAAGCCAATGCAAGGTGCTCTTTAGAGGGGACATATTTTAATTTGATGAATATTAGTCTTAGCATTCATGCTGAAGATGGTAATGCATGCACCAAAAAAAGAAGATATCAAGACTGAGAGACTGTCAACAAATGGGTAGGCTCATGGGTTAAAAAAAAAAATGAAAGAGAGAGAAAGAAACAAATAAGATTTACAAGAAAAGAGAAATAAAGAAGAAATAGAAGAAAGAATGGTTGTCTGAATGTTAGGAAAGAATGGACAAGTACACATATATGGATGTTAAGCTGAGATGTAGCTAATTCAAAACCTAGGTAGAGAGGATCTTTGCTATTGTACAATGGCAGCATTTTTTCCCAGGTAAAAACAAGAGTTTTCAGTCTTCTATGATTGACCACCTTTCCGCAAGAAAGA
This sequence comes from Myrmecophaga tridactyla, assembly GCA_004026745.1. NCBI lineage: Eukaryota > Metazoa > Chordata > Mammalia > Pilosa > Myrmecophagidae > Myrmecophaga > Myrmecophaga tridactyla. The sequence continues at coordinate 5,702 of PVIY010036095.1, forward strand.
AATTCAATCCTGAATGACTCAAATAAAAGTGACTTCAATTACTTCTCCTACTGGTTTGAACTGGTTGGCATGCACCTCCTTACCCTCTTTAATAAACTGATGGTGATCTCAACCGGCACAATCTTTCCTTCCTTAATGTACTTTTCAATGAGTTCCCCATACTGTGAATCTGGGTTCTTCCTTTCATCACGAAGAAGTTCTCCTGCAGAAAGGTGTGTGTAGCCATATTTCTGAAACAATACACAGGAAAGAAAAAATCAGAATACATTCATTCCAATGATAAGAATATGGATTTTTTCCCATTGTGTTAATTTTTATATTCTAATTTTTCTATAATAGATATTTTGCTTGTACACTAAATAAATAAATAATTTGAGAGATTTCTCACAACTCAGTTTGTTTAATAAATATCCTTAATCTACATGGGGCATAGTAGCTACGATGTTCACACTCCATGAAATCACCCCTAAATTTATCTAACTATTCAAGGCAGATTAGGAATTGGATAGATATTTAACATTTCACTATACTGCCTCAAAGACATAAAGTTTAAATGTTATTACTAATGTTCAAAGAAATGTCTAACAAAAATTTAAGTATACAACTGGAGGCAAAAAACACCCAAAATCTTATTTGTTGGCTATACCCACCTTCTTAAACTCCCTCCTTCTTTAAACTTAACATGTCTAATTTGAACTCATCACCATTTACACAAACCCCATTCTTCTGTTTGTTTTTCCTTTCTTAGTACAAGTCCCACCTCCTCCATGAAATCAGCTTGCCTTACCACTCCGGGGAGGGGTAATATAATCAAATAGCATCTTAAAGTATCACTGTCTTTCCAACTAGGCCAGTATCCTCCTTACCATGCCTAAAAATCCATACCAAACAAAATACAATATTCATAATTAATACAATATAATATGTAATACAATATAATATACATTTTTGCCAGTTTGAATCTGTGGTGGATCCCAGAAAAGCCATGTCCTTTAATCTTCGTTCAATTTTGCTGGGTGGGAGGATTGTTTCCATGGAGATGTGACCCACCCAATTGTGGGTGGTAACTTTTGATTAGATGATTTCCATGGAGGTATGTCTCCACCCATTGAAGGTAGAGTTGCTTACTGGAATCCTTTAAAAGTAGAAACATTTTGGAGACAGTCCCTTTTGGTAGAGCCATGAGAAAGCCAGCAGATGCCACCATGTTCGCCATGTGCCCTTCCAGCTGAGAGAAACATTGAATGTCATCGGCCTTCTTGAACTAAGGTATCTTTCTCCGGATGCCTTAAATTGTACACTTCTATAGACTTGTTTTAATTGGGATGTTTTCTCAGCCTTAGAACTGTAAACTAGCAACTTACTAAATTCCCCTTTTAAAAACCATTTTGTTTCTGGTATATTGCATTCCAGCAGGCAGCAAACTAGAACAACATTTTATAAGGTTGTGGGGATGACTCAATGACACCTCGTAGGGGTTAAAAACCATCAAATACATATTTGCCCTCATAAAGATATTTAGCTTAAGCAATCTGTTTATATTATTTATATATATTATATCCACAGCATTTTAAAATTATATGGTTGTTATTTTTTTTTTCACTTTAACGGTTTTGATAAAGACCCAGTCAAGGGAGCTTAAACGAGATAACAGATATTCTATGGAAGGTCAGTAGTAGAGCATTATTATGACTGTTGATCTTTATCATTTAGAACTTACAAATGACATATGAGGTCAAGATATAGGGTAAGAGTTAAGTCACATCAGATACTAAGTTACAACAGAGGCAGTTCAGATACTGTTCTGCCACTTTCCCATGGGTGTAAAACAATATGGATATCAGAGATAATTCTGAGTAATGAAAAGCTTCTTTGTTCATATGAACTTGCCTGCTCCCTTTTACTAAACCATAATAGTTATATAATCCATCAAAAAATTGTTTTCACTCTCATTCACTCAGTATTAGGACACTCAGAACTATATTCAATGCTTAGTTTCAACAATCTCATTCCAAATTCTAAAACTCCCTAAGTAGGTTTCATCTGAGCCATAATAAATGCACAATAAATATCCAATGACTTAAATATCATCTTTTATTTCAAAATTTGAGGCAGTCCCCCACCCCTTTAAAGTAGAGTGCTTAGTTTAAATTTCACATTTTACAAAAACCAATTCTTTCAATTACCCAGGCTTTGGTGAGTTGCCATTATTTGGACTACAGAAGCCATACATTCTTTACCGCTTTTCTATTTCCAAATTGTAGGTTAAATTTTTTCTTGCTTACTAAACAGTAAGCTAACAGGAAGGTAGCCAGCAAAGGAAAATAAAACCTAGTTTATATGCTGAATAAAACTGAGTATAAAGTCTTGATGAGAATAAACAAAATCCATAGCAACATCTGTATCTTCTTGCTTGGTTGTATTCTAGTAGAAGAAATGATCAAATGTATATTCAATTGCTGTAATAGACTTTTTTTTAAAAAACTTCCATCATTTATGGAAAATAGATAATAAATACAAAAATTATTTTAGAACAGTTTCCACACCATTTATAAACAGCCACTTTGATCTCCGAATATAAGCATACTTTTGAAAGTTGGGTGCAGAAAGGACTTTAATGGGTGTGACCTACTTTCCCATTACTGTGTACAATTTTTAAAAGGCATTTTGAACTACTGTGCACAAAATTTTACAGCAGCCTCATTTCCCACTGTTTATTTTGGCTCCTGCTTAAGCAGCCTGTGCTTTCCTGACACGCTCGTCTAGTGATTATAGCTTATGGTAATACTGAATAAATGCAGAGACAAACAGTACTAAACAGTGGCAAATGCTCACAGAGAAAAGCACCAACAATACAGACTGCTCTGTAATTCTCTGCTGTAAGAACAACACAACGTATACATTTAGAAGCCCAGCCAGCAATTTAGAAATTAGTACACATGTGGTTTGTTCCCTGACATTGGAGAGCTCAAATTCGCAAGCTTTATAATGCATTAAACTAAGTTTTGGCATTGTAGTATCACTTTTTGTTTAAAGAGAAACTAGCTATGAATTGTAGAGGTATACAACTGATATTTAAAAAAATTAACAGTTTATCAGAAAGATAAAAACCTTACCTTCAAAGTCCAAGGAAATGGAATTAAAAAAAATACAACTATGTCATAGCTAATACAGGTGTATTTCTATTTCTCATCCACATTCCATTTTAAACATCCTCTATTTTCCGGTTACATTTTAAACCATATTTTTCTTAAGGATTTTGTTGAAACTTTTCTTTCAGAAATCAGAGTTTTCACAGTGACAAAAAAACCAAACTATTTCTTTACATGCTAGTCATTGCAGTATTTTAATAAATAACTAGGCACTAAAGAACATTTAATGTTCTCAAAGCATTCTGTAGTCATTAAGTAATCACTGATGCTAATTGAGAAAGGAAAATGGAAAATTTCCAGCCTTGACCAAAACGTTTTAACATTCTCTGAAAGTTTCTAGAAATTAAAACTAGTAGGCCACTAACTGCAGTATAAGTACAACATCCAAAACCACAGCAGATTGTAAATATTACAAACTACAGTAAGTACAATTACAAGCTACTTACTATTTAACTAAAAATTTCAGTTTTCTAGTGACAAATGTATAAACTCAATTCATTTATGCTGTCTCAAATTTTACTTTCATCTCCTCACTGAAGAAATTGAAAACCCAACTCAATAAATAAACTTTATAAATCCCACTAAGATATGGAGGGGGAGGGGAAGCACCATGTTCTTAACAAGTACAGAATGGCACTCTATTTTACTGTAACTAGGCAAATGTTGACAATTTTATGACATCAAATCTCAAATCATCTTGATCAGCTTCCTCACTCCTTAGCAACTACCTTCCCCACCTAAATTTAGGCAATGTGTTTGTTCAGCTTCCTATACAAATAATAGCAAAAAAACACCTATTTTTTAAATTAAAAGCAAAAACAAAAGAAAATCACATCAAAAAATAGTGTTCAAGCTACAAATGATGCATAAATGCAAGTTGCTGGAGACAAGGAGAAATCCAGATGCCAGGTACTACTTCCTGTTTCAGAGGCAATTAGTAATTGGATTACTAATTACTAATTAATCCAGTTACTAATTGGACTGCTACTGAGTCTTCCATTATAGAGGGTAAACAACAGAGATATTTGATAAAAATATTTTAAAATCAACTAAGTTTAAACTTTTGGGGGTCCTTTAGCTAGTCTATGTATGAAACATTTAATACTAAATTTGCTTTGCATTCCCTGTAAGATTAGTGAGCTTTATAATCTAAATGCTAGCTATGTACTTGTCAACAACTCACCTTCAGAAGAAACCAAGAGCTGCTCAGGGACTATGCTAAGCCATCTAGACTCACCAGAGTTACAAAAAAAACTGTTACCTGTTAAAACAACAGCTACAGCATCCAAGCACACAATTTATGTAAGGCTATCATTTGTTTCAAAGTCATTTTGATTAATCTAAATGAGATGTCTGATAAGTACTTTCTAAGAATTATTACCTGCCTGTCCTGGAAAACGTACCTTTCTTTGACTGTAAGTCAAAGTGCCCAGATTCTTAAAACTGGCCAAAATTTTTAGGGTTCCTTCCAGTTCTACCACAAATGGTTGGAAAACAGGTTTTTTCCTATAATCATCATTAAAGAAAGGTTATCATTATGAAAAAGATTATATTCAATAGGAGAATAACTGAGTATAACATTTTACTTAAATTGCTAGTGGATTTTCAATATCATTTTTAGTTTGCCCTCATTGTATTTCTAAACACATATATTGCATTTGACCATACATATTTAATTGCAACTCTACATATTAACCATAAACTATGGAAGTTATTAACCAAGCTTAATCTTTTCTTAAGCAAGAAGCTTTAGCAGACATACTGCAAATTAGCATGAAGCATACTTCTTTCTCTAATTAAAGAGTGATATTTTAAAGCTTACATGCAGCAAAGGAGAAGAGGAAGGATATAATCCGTTCAATTTTCCTCAGTATTTTGCTCTTCATGCAAGAAAACTTAATTCAGGCAATCCTTGGAATGTTCTTACTTTAAATCCATAAATATTTATTGACTGCCTATAAAGTGCCAGGCCATGTGCTGATTCAGGGAAGATAAACAGGTTATATTCACAAAGGATGCAATAGTGACTTGCATATATGAAGTGACCTGAGTTCTATTACTATTCATAAAGGCAATTCTTCATATTTGCATAACTTTTCCTAAGTAATTCTACATGTTCACTAGCACTTGTCTGCTTGGGAAAGAAGTTGATTTTTCAGAGTCAAGTAGACAGAACAATAAATAAAACTAAGAAAAAGGGTGAGGGAAAAGCCACAAACAGATTGTTTCCTCATCTGTTTAAGGCCTGGATATCCCTCTAACATTTTGCAGAAGGCTTCTTGGATAATTGAGGATTATGACATCTGATTTACATATCAAATGGTCCCCACAGAAACTGTGAACTGGAATTTTCATACTCTAACTTCATTCACTAATTGGTCATTTCCAATATTTTTATTTATTTTAATTCATCCAAGCCATTCTGAATCAATCTACATTCCCTAAATAAGTGGAAGGGAAACGGTCAGAAATGAAGACCAGGACCAGAAACCTCCAAGGATTCTAGCTACCCACAGGTAATAATTTGAAAATTGCCAACATTAATGGAGACACAGAGGTCTTATTTTATTACTCTTAGTAATAAATGGTCAACTCATAGCCACTGCAGAGCCTACGAATTACATATCCATCTTATCTCTGGGGAGAAACAATATACTCATCCTAAAAAGTCTTCCATACATCACTACAATTCAAATATTGTTGCAGGTGGCCTAAGAGCCTGGAATTCAATTCATTCAGTTCTTGTGAGAGGACAAATGGCAATGGTTAAGTTTTTATAAATATCCAACCACTCGAAGGAAGCCTTAGCCTCTGCTATTTTTTCTTATAGAAGAGATATTTCTTAACAAACATTAAAAGCAGGTCCAATTTACTTATTTCTTACTTTAAAGAAGTAAATGACATTAAAATGAGAATATCATTTACCCAAGGAATACCAAAAGTAACAAAGTCACAGTCAGCGATGCAACTAATTGAGAATGCAACTTGTAAAGATCTTCACAAGAAAATAACCACAACATTTTAACAGTTCCAGCTCTCTTTAAGAATCAGAATTTATTTCAATTTAAGAATCAACACTTGAGAAAAATGTGCAAAGGAGATAAAACTCTTAAAGACAATGGTATATGCAACCATAACATCTGAACACTTGTAAAATTAGCAAAACAATGGGGAAATATATTTAGAGAAATACAAAGAATCCAACAAGGATCATGAGAACTTAATAACCATATATGAAGTCACATACGCAGAACAGTGGAGTTAGTAGATAAGGTTTTATAACTAAATTCTGTCAAAACCATGTGTGACACTGGGAAATTTACTAAACTTTCTTGGACCTCAGTTTCTTCATTTATAAAACAGAAATATCTACATTACCAGTATTCAACAACAGTAAGACATTAATACTTCTTACAGCTGGAAGCATCTAGTGGAGAACATACTTCTTAGAATCTGGACTATACAACTAGATTCAAGACCCCCCATAAAAGCACACCAATAGGAAAGGGAGAAGTTAGACAAACTCTTAGAGGTTACTCCTGGAACAGTCTTAAAGAATCAGTGGCTAAGCTACAAATTACACACCAAATAAGGAACAAAACAACCAAACTGGCTTAATATCAAACAAAATGTATACAAGAAAGGAATAAAGAATAGCTACAGAGCTAGTAAAGTATGATACATGAAAATTCAATCTACTAGGCAAATAGCCTCAAACACCAGGGCTCCAAAAACTTCTCACAGATACATGAGCGTAGCATAATAAAAACTTGGCTGGTCTCTATCCCCAGTTCCTTCTATTTATAGTGGGCCCAGGATTATATCTGATAGTTCACAAGCAAAAGATATCACAGGGTGGGGCCAGTGAAACCCATGGTCTTAGAGTGGGGGCTGCCACACCAGAAAGACCAACCTGGTGATTAGGGGGTTAGGGCTCTGAGCTGCTGTCATGTCAGCCCGACCTCCCTGACCTCTGGAAGGGGAGGGAGGCTGGAGATTTCAATCAGGTGGACACTGACTCCATCAATCATGCTTACATAATGAAACACCAAATAAACTTGGGACACGTGAAGCTTAGGTGAGCTGTCACAACTGACTCCATGAGAAGAGGAAGAGAGGATACAAAAGTTTGCCTTTGAAACTCTCTCAGACCTCACTGTACACACATGTGCCACTTCTTTTGGCTTCTACTCATAGTAAATAAGAATACTGTACGAATAAAACTATAGTTCTTTCAGTGAGTTTATGAGTCATTCTAGGGAGTTTCTGACCCCAAGGGAGTGGTGCGAACCGCCCAAATTTGTAGCTATATTTGTAACCTGTGGTGTCTGGCCTAACTCCAGATAATTAGTCAAAATTGAATTGAATCGTACTGTAGGTGGTGACTGAAACTTTATAGTGAGAATAAAACATTTACGAGTAGTGTGGTGGTTTGACGTGTACGTACCCAGAAAAACATGCTCTTAAATTCATTCCTGTGGATGTAAACCCATTTTAAATAGGACCTTTTGATGGGGTACTTCAGTTAGATGTGGCCCACCTCAATCAGGAGGGGTCTTAATCCTATTACTGGAGTCCTTTATAAGAGAATGAAATTCAGACAGACAGAGAGAAAGCCATAGAGGAAGCAGCCAGAAGCTGAAATCAATGAAACCTGGAAGAGAAGGAAGGGACAAGGAAATGCCACCATGTGCCTTGTCATGTGACAAACTTAGGACCAAGGCTCTCTGGTGGCCAATCCCAGGATACTAGTCTTCAGGAAGAAACACTGCCTTGATGATACCTTGATTTGGATATTCTTTTAGCCGCAAAACCTTAATTAAGCTAATAAATTCCCATTTTCAAAACAGCAGTAAAAACTAAAACTAAAAGTACAAGAACTGTATGAAAGTGCTAAAAAAACTTCTATGGAACTAAATAAAACCAATATAATAAAAGGGACATTTTATATTCCTGGATAAAGATTCAATATTGTAAATATTGAAAAGAATATTAACAACTACAAAATACGGACTTTTCCTATCTTGTGGCACAAAATATTATAAAGCTACAGTAATTAAAACAGTGTAGTATTGGTACAAAAATAGGCAAATACAACAATGGAGCATAACATAGTCCACACAATAGATCCACTTATAAATGTGAATTCAGTAAATAATAAAATCAGCATCTAAAATTTAGTGGAGTAAAGATGAAGATACTTATGCAAACTGACTACCCATCTAGGAAAAAATTAAATTAGTTTCCCTGCATTATACTATCACAAATTCAAGGTGGATTAAAGATCTTTTTTAAAAAAAACACAAAGAAAACAAAAATATTATAATAGTACTAGAAAATAAAATATTTTCAGTGTACAAAGGTGATAGGGGAATATAGATAGGATATAAAGAGATCCTACTATGAAAGTAAACAATAGAAAAATGGGCAAAGGAATAAAAACAAACAATTCACAGAAAAGAAAAAAAATGCAAACAGATATTCAACCTCACTAGTAATCATGAAAATGCAAATTAAACAATATGTTTCCATTTTCCACCCATCAGACTGGTTAAAATGAAAGACTGTAGTATCTGACCATTGCAAGAATATGGGAAAACCAGCATCCTCATACTTTGAGGGAGTGTAAATTGATTCAGTCTTTTTAGAAGGCAATTTGGAAGTCGGTTTTCTGCATACCCTTTGACTCAGTAATTCCATTTCTGGGAATTGTCCTTCTGAAAAGTGCACAAAAACACAGGTACATGAATGTTCACTGTGTCATCATCTGTAAACAAAAAAATCTAAATGTTCATCAAAATATGAATGACTAAATAAAGTATTATATATACTATGAATGAAGTAGAGCTATCTATGTATTCTGATACGAAAAGTTCTCTGAGATGTACTGTTAAACAAAATGCAAGTCACAGAACAATAAGTAGCATAATGCATGTGCATGCATACATGACATGTATGCGTAACACATTGAAAAAGGAGCAGAAAAGCAAGCAAAAAAAAAAGATTGATAATTGATTACATAAGGGAAATAGGATGAAGCTGGTTAAGGAGACCTTTTACTTTTATGTTACATACTTTCAAACAGTTTGAATTTTTTACAATGTATACATATACATATAAACTCTGAAAAGTTTTAATTAAAAAGAAAATGGGGGTGCACGGGTGGTTCGGTGGTAGAATGCTCGCCTGCCATGCAGAAAACCCAAGCTCAATTCCTGGCCCAGGCACCGCCCCCCACCAAAAAAAAAAAAAAAAAAAGCAAGCAAGCATATATACCTATCCACACATCTTTAACAGGCAAGTACCACAAAGCAATACTGAAAGTTTAAATGTTTTAGTACCATATTAAGAGCACATCAAAATGAAATTCAAAGTAACCTCACATTATACATTTGAAAAAAATGTGCATACCGCACCTTTGGAATTTAGTCAATTGTACTATTTAAGTATTTTTATACCTTTACTGATTTGGTTGTTTCACATTTTATTGGCTGAGCTGGATCTATATATTCGGATCTATATATTCAACTATGATTTTTTTTAAAGTCTTTGTGTTATGTCATTTCATGCATTATACATTTTAAACTATTCTACTGGGTGCATATAAATGTAGCATGATATCTTCCTATTTAATCATCTTCTTACCATGATGCAAAATAACTGGTAATACTGAGGCATCCTTTTTGCCTTTAGGTCAACACTGTTTGACAAGAACTCCACCACACAGCCATACCAACTTTTGTCTTGTGTTTACACCATATATTTTTCCTGTTTTAAAAATTTATTTTCAATTAAAAAAAAAGTAACCTCACATTAACTAAGAATAAGAATCACAATGTAAAAACACCACCTGATTTCAAGGAAAAAGGGGAAAGTACCTACACAATCAATTTTAAAGTAAATCATTGTAGATAATAGCAGCTATAGAGACAGATTGGTGAACTGCTTTAAAATAAAAAATCAAGTCCAAATGTTGAGATAAAAATTTATCTGCAAAGTGATCCATTCATTAAACAAAAAAGAAACAAAAGCATAATACAGTAACACAGAAACACTCCATGGGCATGAAATCAAGCGGTACAGGGGGAGACAGAAAACAATCCAGTTTTATAGCCTAGAAACAGATGGAAATTTAGAGACAAACTTCATTTGAGAAAATTCAAACCTCTGAGGCACAGCAGCCAAAGTTTAAAAGGAAGCATTTCAATGTAACTCTACTCTAGACACTAGAGTTCAAAGGATATATTGTCTGTGCTACCTCCACGCACAGACAATATATCCATCCTACTTCTAATCTCCAGAATGACCCACGGAAGCTTTCAGAATTTCATCATACCAAGCAACCTCTCAACTGACTTTAAGAAAAAATGAATCTATTTCCTACCCCTACCCCAATCCCTGATAGCCCATATTCTAGATTCTGACTCTCTGAGTTTGCTTATTTAGATTATTTCATATCAGTGAGATCATATAGTATCTCTTTCTGTCTGGCTTATTTCACTCAACAAGATGTCTTCAAGGTTCATCCATGTTGTTGCATGTATCAGAACGTCATTCCTTTTTACAACTAAATAATATTCCATTGTATGTATATAACACATTTTGTTTATCCATTAATATGTTGGTGGACACTTTGGTTGCTTCCATCTTTTGACTATTGTGAATAATGACGTTATGAACATCAACGTCAAAGCATCTGTTCAAGTCAATGCTTTCAATTCTTTTGGATATTATATAAAAGTGGATTGCTGAGTAGTATGGCAGTTCTACATTTAACTGAGGACCCACCAAACCATTTTCCACAGTGGCTATACCATTTTACATTTCCACCAGCAGTGAATGAGATTCTTCTTCCCCATATCCTCTCTACTAGTAATTTTCTAGAGTAGCCATTCTAACGGGTTTGAAATGGTATCTTATTGTGGTTTTGATTTGGATTTCCCTAATGGCTAATGATGTTGAACATGTGCTTTTCTATTTGTATATCTTCCCTGGAGAAATGCCTATTCCAGTCTTTTGCCCACTTTTAAGCTGGACTGTCTTTCTATTGTTGAGTTGAAGGATTTCTTTATATATTCTGGATATGGATATTAAATGCTTATCAGATATGTGGTTTCCAAATATTTTTACCCATTGTGTAGGCTGTTACTTAGTTTCATGATAAAGTACTTTGAGGCACAGTTTTTAATTTTGATGGCATCCCATTTATTTATTTTTTTCTTTTGCTACTTGTATTTTGGTTGTAAAGTCTGAGAAACCACTGCCTAACACAAGATCCTGGAGATGCTCCATTAGGAATTCTAGAAGTTTTATAGTTCTGGCTCATATATTTAGGTCTTTTTGAAGAATCTACTTTTAGTTTTGTTGCTCATCTCTATTGTTTTTTTATTCTATCTCATTTATCTCCACTCTAATCATCATTATTTCCTTCCTTCTGCTCACTTTGGGTTTAGTTTGCTCTTCTTTTTCTAGTTCTCACAGTGTTGAGGTTAGGTATTTCATTTGAAATCTTTCCTCTTTTTTAATGTAAGCATTTAGAGCTATTAATTTCTCTCTCAGCATTGTCTTTGCCACGTCCCATTGGTTTCAGTATATTGTATTTCATTTTCCTCAAGATATTTCCTAATTTCCCTTATGACTTTCTCATTAATCCACTGGTTGTTTAAAAGTATGTTGTTTAATTTCCACATGCTTGTGAAGTTCCCATTTTTCCCTCTTATTGACATCTAGCTTCATTCCATGAATGAATGTATCTTGAAGAATTTACATTGCACCATTTTGGTATTTTTTAATTTATTGAGACTTGTTTTACAACCTAAGATATACTCTATCCTGGAGAATGATCCATGTGTAGTCAAGAAGAATGTGTATTGCTGTTGTTAGGTGAAATTTTCTATATATGTCAGTTAGGTCCAGCTGGTTTCAATATTGTTCAAGTATTACATCTCCTTATTGGTCTTGTCTAGATGTTCTATCCATTATTGAATGTGATGTCTTAAAGTCTCCTACTATTAATGTAGAACCATCATTTTCTCCCTTCAAATATGTTAACATTTGTTTTATATTTGCTGGGACTCTGCTATTAGGAGCATGTTTATATTTGTGACATCTTCTTGTTGAACTGACCCCTTGGACAGTATATCAGGAATGTCTTTGTCCCTCACAACTGTTTTTTACTTAGTCTATTTTATTTATCACTACTATGAGTTATCTTACCTCTTTTCTTGGTTTCTATTTGCATAGTTTATATAAATTTCCATCCTTTCACTTTCAACCTACTACTGTCTTTGAATTTTTTTTCGTCTTTGAATTTAAGGTGAGTCTTTTGTAAACAGCATATAGTTGGGTCATGCTATTTTTTATCCATTCTGCCAATCTCTGTCTTTTGACTGGAGAGTTTAATGCATTTACACTTAAAAGTCACTACTGATAATCTTCTGCCATCTTACTATTTAGTCTTTGTAAGACTTACACCTTTTTTTGTCCCTCAATTCTGCCATTAATGGCAACTTTCATATTTATTTGATTTTTTGTATTGTACCACTTGATTCCTTTCTCATTTCTAACTGGATATATTTTTCATGTATTTTCCCTGTGGTTACCACTGGGTTAAAATTTAACATCCTAAATACATAATCATATTTGAATTGGTACCATCTTGACTTTACTAGCATATACATACACTACTCTTACAGCTCTTCATCCTCCACCTTTTCTTATACTTGTTACAAATGATATCTTTGTATCTTATATGTTCAAAACCATAAATTTTTCATTACTCTGTTTTTGCATTTTACCACCTGTGGTAGGGTTAAGAAATGGATTTATATAACAAGAGATATAATACAATACTACTGGCATTTATAATTACCCAAATAGTTACTTTTACCAGAGGTCTTTATTTCTTTAGGACACTTTGAACCACTGTCTAGTGTCCTTTCCTTTCAGTCTGAAGAATTCCCTTTAGCAGAGCTTATAGGGCAGACCATATGGTATGAATTCCCTCAGCTTTTGTTTATCTGGCAATGTCTTATTCTCTCCCTCATTTTTGAAAGAAAATCTGGTTGGATATAAAATTCTTTGTTGGCAAATGTTTTCTTTCAGCACTTTAAATATTTCAATGCACTACCTTCTTGTCTCCATAGTTTCTGAAAAGAAATCAGTACTTTATTTAATTGGGACTCCCATAATCGATATAGTTTTCTGTTTGGGGAGATAGTAAAGTTTTCATAATGGAAGATGGCAAGGGTATTGCAATACTGTGACTGGTATATTCGGGAATGATTGAGATGGGAATGTTTATATTGTATATATGTCCCCACAATTATAAAAGAAACAAAGAGCAAGTAAAAAGAAAATGATGATTAAATGCAACACATGATCCTGAGTGGTGTCTAGTGAAGGAGAAGAAAAGTCTCAAAGAACATTTTTGGAACATAGGAAAAAAACAGAATGCAGAATGTAAACCTAAATCAATGTCAAATTTCTTCAACTGATAACTCCATTTAAGGTGGTTACAGAAATGTATATTCTTGTTCTTAGGAAATGGAGATGGCAGTATTAAGTGTTCACAGGGAATCATATATAGAGTCTACACTCAATGTTGAAAAAAATGGATAGACAGATAAATAGAATGATACTGAAAATGTGACAAAATATTAAAATTGGTGAATCAGGTACCTGAGAGGAGGTAGAGGTATGTTGGTATTCCCTGGGTTTGTACTTTTTTTGTAACTGCCCTGTAAATTTTAAAGTACTTCAAAATAAAAAAGTTTTTTTTTCAAAAAGCATACTGCACTTTATAATATGCAAGATGCAAAACTTCATCAAAATAAAAGATCTTTGTGCTTCAAAGATACCATCAAGGACTGTGGACTTTGAGCCCTCAATATGATGCCCGATGAAGGCAGGGGGCTGAAGGATACACTGACGGCGAAGTAGATTGGCGAACAATGGTGTATACTTATGAATGAAGGTTGTGCTACTACAAAAAGGAACAATGTCGTGAGGCATGCAACGATGTGAATGAACATGTGTGACATTTGGTGAGACAAAATAAGTCAGAAGCAAGAAAACAACAATGGCATGGTCACCTTTAGAAAATGCTTATAAGAAACCAGAGGCCTAGATTGTAAGTTTTTAGAGCAGACACATTAAGTCCGGAGTGGTGATTATTATTTTGGATTTTGAGAGCTGTTTTATATATATAACCTGATATTTAGAGATAAGCACGAAGCCGAACAGGGTGGGGTTAAAGTAATTCAGAACATAAGGGTAAGGAAGAAAGTGTCTATATTTTAGAACTACACATAACTCTTTGAGACCAATGGAGGAAAGGTTTATTTGATCTAGAACTGAAATTTTCTGTAGTGCATAATCTAATTCAACCTATCTGTATAGCTCATTTGAACAACTGAAACACAGGAAGCGCAGAATAAGAAGGAGGTCCTTTACTTCTGTATAGATTATTTTAAGGCCTGGAAACATTCTAGAGTATATTAAGCAGATAATCAAAAAGTATTGACAAAGTCGCCTGAGGAAGGGGAGAAAGACAATGGAACTATTAAACCTTACCATCAGGGAAAACCCTGATACTGTGTCAAAATTTAGGGATAACCAAATCAATAGGCTATGCCCTCGATCATGAGGCTTACTCTTGTGAAGTTTATGTAGGTAGCAGAGAAGCTTAGACTATCTATAGGCATGCCTAAGAGTTAATTCTAGAGGACCTCTGTTGTTGCTCAGAAGTGACCTCAGTCTCTCTAAGCCCAACTCTGCAAGTGAAATCATTGCCTTCCCCATTATGTGGGATGTGACATCCAGGGTGAGTCTCCCTGGCGACGTGGAGAGGACTCCCAGGGATGAATCCAGACCTGGCCCCGTGGGATCAACAATTCCATCCTGACCAAAAAGGGGGAAGGAAGTGTAATTAATAAAGTATCAGTGGCAGAGAGAGTTCAAATAAATCGAGAGGCCACTCTGGAGGTTGCTCTTATACACCTTCAGGTAGACCTTAATATCTATCATAACTCCTAACCAGGTCCATTCCCGCCAATCCTAAAGAACACCTAGGGCAATTTATAAGATTCCACAAGGGTTCCAGGCACTACAGTAACTTTCCAGAAACCTACAACCTCCAGATGGGTCCCTGGTCCAGAGAGTCCTGAAACCTAGCCCAGTCTCTCCAGAACATCAGATAGTTCCATCTCCCTACCCCGTATTAGTAATAGAGCCTTCCAATATCAAAAATATAGAAATGCCATAGCCCAAACAACCCCAAAGAGAGGTATGGAAAGATCAAAGGTAATAGTGGAATTATACATAGAAGATAAGACTTAACAAATGAATATGAACGCTGAATCATTAAACTGATATCTCTTTCAGTCTCCAGTATTTTATAGAAGCTAGAAGAAGCTAGAAGAAAAAACCTAAAACTGTGAAATTGTAACCTATGTCAAACTGTGAAATATGTTCTATAACTAATTGTGGGTGTAAATCCATTTTAAATAGGACCTTTTGATGGGGTACTTCAGCTAAGATGTGGCCGGCCTCAACCAGGATGGGTCTTAATCCTATTACTGGAGTCCTTTATAAGAGAATGAAATTCAGACAGACAGAGAGAAAGCCATAGAGGAAGCAGCCAGAAGCTGAAATCAACGAAACCTGGAAGAGAAGGGAGGGACAAGGAAATGCCACCATGTGCCTTGTCATGTGACAAACTTAGGACCAAGGCTCTCTGGTGGCCAATCCCAGGACACCAGTCTTCAGGAAGAAACACTAATTGTGGGGCTGTGCTTTGAAATTTATAGCTTTTTTGTATATACGTTATTGTTCACAAAAAATGAGAATTGAAACTATAATGAGATACCACTTCACACCCACTAGGATAGTTATAATGAAAAAGACAGAAAATAACAAGTGCTGGCAAAGATGTTTAGAAATTTAAACCCTCATCCACTGCTGGTGGCAATGTAAAATGATGTAGAAACTTTGGAAAACAGTCTAGCAGTTCTCAAAAGATGACCAAGAGATATGAAAACATATGTCTACAGGAAAACTTGTACATAAATGTTCACAGCAGCATTATACATAATAGCCAAAATTTGGAAACAATCCAAATGTCCATATTGATGAATGG
Source organism: Myrmecophaga tridactyla (assembly GCA_004026745.1). Taxonomy (NCBI): domain Eukaryota; kingdom Metazoa; phylum Chordata; class Mammalia; order Pilosa; family Myrmecophagidae; genus Myrmecophaga; species Myrmecophaga tridactyla. The sequence goes on from PVIY010036095.1 coordinate 21,992, forward strand.
ATCAATAAAATGTGGTGTATCCATACAATGGAGTAAGTATGCTAAGTGAAAGAAGCCACGGACTAAGGACCACATAGTGAAAATCTAATTTATATGAAATGTCAAGAATATACAAATCAGTAGAGACAAAGCAGTTTAGTGATTGCCTAGGGCTGGTAGATACAGAGTTTCCTTTTGGGGTGAGGAACCTTCTGAAATTGATTTGTGATGATGGTTACAAACTGAACATACTAAAAATCACTGAAAGGGGTCTTGAAAAGCCACGGCCAGCGGGGTTGTTGGTGCAGAAAGCACCCGAAGCAAGGAATTCAGGGGCTAGCTCATAAGATTTGCCTACAAGGTACAACCTGGAAGCAACCATGCCTTGCAACAAATGAAGTTACCTAGCTCATTCAGAAAGGGCTGCTTATCAAATATGAGATGACTAAAAAGGCATCTGCATTTAACAATGGAAAATAAAGAATATGCTCTCTAAACGGACAGCATTACCACCTGCTGCTGCTGAGTCACAGATTCCATCATCACACTTCGTCTTGCTAAGGAAAAATATGCTGTATGCTATTTTTACTAACCAGACTATTTTTATAGAAATAGCTGAGCATATCAAACCCAACTCTCTAACACCTTACAAATACTGAATTCTTTTTTTATAGAGTAGCTTAAAATATGCAATTAGTTTAATAATTTCCAATGATGGGTTCATCTGCAATACTATATATATTATCTATTAGATTTACTTCATGAAGAACTAGACAACAAAATATATGACTACTTAGCACTTAAATATTCAGAATTTTTGCATCCTCTTTAATGACCTCAGACAACCAACAGCTGGCATCATGCCTAAACTTTTTCATGTTTGAAAAATGTATCTATGTATTTCTATGCAGTGTGTACTGCTGATGAATTGTATAGAATGTGAACTATATCTCAATAAAATGTTACTAAAAAAAAAGAAAAGATACCTGACTACAAAATTCTCCATTCACTCTGATCTTTGATCTGTGAAAAGACAAGGATCCTTTCTGATTCCATGTGGGAAAGTAGCTAACCTGCCCTATTCATTAGTAGTTTTCTTTTCCAAAAAATAAGAATTTTTCCAGATGTGTGAGTATGCTTGGATGGGTGTTCCATATGCTTCAAAGTAATGTGCTGGATGAAATGGATGCTATAGGTACTATAATGTACCACACTCACCGTGTTTCCAGATAAATGCGTGAATTACTTTCATTTTATTATAGAAAAGCATTAGCAAACTATGTCATTTAAACTCCTCAACCCAATACTCTACCATGAAGCCTCTAACTGGATCCCAAACTATTTTTCCAATCATAACTCTGACAGCTACCCTATAAACCTTCCTCTCCACTCATTCACCATTCTTAAATAGGCCTTACACTTTCCAGCTACTTTATCTTTGCTCTCCTCCCCTGGAATATCCTCCCCTCTTCTCTTCTTGGTTTAGCAATACTTCAGATTTCCCAGTTGGGGGCTTCATTGGCCTATTACATCTATGCATGCCACTTTTCCCTTAATTAACTTATTTGTGGACAGTTTTGAATGTCTACTAGGTGACTCATACTATTATATTTCAAATTAGCATATGTGGCAAATAATATAGAGATCCTGCCTTTAAAAAAATTCATAGTCTAGTTGGGAGGGATTTATGAATACTAACATTGATGGAACCAATGAAATCAGATGCAAGGAAACTCAGAAGCAGCAATTAGAGAAGAAACCGGAACACTTGAGAGCAAGGCCATGTAAATCAAAAGAGAAGACAGTACCAAGAAAGGGGTAATCACTGTTTCTAAAACCTCCCAGAGGTCAAGCAACATAAGGGATAAAAACTCCCCTTGATTTAGCAATTAAGAAGTGATTTGTGACCTAGAAAAAACAATTTCAATGCAGTAGTAGGGGCAGAAACTAGCTTTCAGAGCTAAGGAGAGATGGTGAGTAAGGAAATGGAGAAAAAGAATACAGACTATTTTATGTGAGGAAGAAAGCAAGGGTGGTAGTTTTCAAAACGAAACAGGGCCAAAGGGCCCTTTTTTGAAGATAAGAATGAGAAGTAAATTTATAGAGTTAGTATAGGGCACATATAAGATACAGGACAAGGGGGCGTTGATTGATAAACTAAGATCAGGGAAGAAATGGGGGGAAATAGGAGGAAGTTGGAGAGTTACACTTGAAAAATAAGAGAAAAGCGTATAAATGATAGGTAAGTCCACTTTCCGGAAAAACTGAGGGAGAGAGTACATATTATGCAAGTGAAGTAAATATGACTCAACGCAAGAGACCAGGTAGGAGGAAGAGCTTCCCCCATCCCCCCAAAAAAGGTAAACCAAAAACCACTGAAAACAAATCTTGAAAAATTTTAAATTTCAAAAATAGGGAATGGATTAAATAAATAGACCTATCTATGAAGTATGATGTAGTACTAAAGGTTGTATCATATTAGTACATTTATTAGCATAGTAATAAGTTTGTGAGATAAGTGAAAAGTAGGTTTCCAAAAAGTATGAACCTAATTAAAAAAAAAAGTAGGAAGGATAGTCTCTAAAATATTAACGGTGGTTTTCTCTGGATAGTAAGAGTACTGTTAATTTTTTTTAATGCAAAACTTTTTAACAGATAGTCAAATATACAGTATTAGAATTATCTAAATATCACTTAAGTTATTAAAAAATCAGTATATCACATTAGATGAGTCTACAAAATAAAAACACAAATCACATACTGACAATAATCTCTGCAGTCCAAAAATACCCCATCAATACAAATTACAAATACATTTTAAAAAGAAAAACTAGAGACATTAGACATTTAAACCAAAGTAACTGAGACTAGACTATAAGTACAGTTAAGTACATTCATCCATCAAGTACAATAAATTTATCATCGCTGTTTATAGTCACTGAAAACACAATTTTAGGAGCAATTTCACATGCTTTCATAAACCTTCCAGTACAGTTCTCTTAGTAAAGTGTCTTTGTGCACACCACTGTCATTTACATGCACGTGCATCATGTATCACACTTCAGAATATGTCACTTCATAGCTGAACTGTTAATATATATCGTTTAAGTGAACACCAAGTCAAAATTTAAGTCCAGTGATGACAAAGTTTAAAAATTTTTTAAAATATTGAAAGTATACACCAATTTGTTTAATCACATAAGTATTATTTCCTTTTACTAGATGCTCCCAAAATAAGCAGGAAGAATTTAAATATTAACTCCATAAAAAGGAAGACAAACTTTCCTAAAATATTAATAAGGATTTTAAGTAACAATCAAATCATTTTGTAAGTAGAAAAATAATTTCCTATTCATTGCCAACTTTAAAATACTAATACTGGTAATTTTTTTTTAATTAATTAAAAAACTTAACAAAAGAACATTAAGATATCATTCCATTCTACATATACAATCAGTAATTCTTAATATTATCACATAGTTGCATATTCATCATTTCTTAGAACATTTGCATCGATTTAGAAAAAGAAACAAAAAGACATCAGAAAAAGAAATAAAACGATAATAGAGAAAAAAAGATTATACATACCATGCCCCTTACCCCTTGCTTTCACTTATCATTAGCATTTCAAACTAAATTTATTTTAACATTTGTTCCCCCTATTATTTATTTTTATTCCATATGTTCTACTCTTTTGTTGATATAGTAGCTGAAAGGAGCATCAGACACAGGGTTTTCACATTCACAGAGTCTCATTGTGAAAGCTATATCATTGTTCAATCATCAAGAAA
>PVIY010036096.1:0-25736 GCA_004026745.1 Myrmecophaga tridactyla
AAAAAAAAAAAAAAAAAAAAAATTTGCTGGAGAGATTAAAGTTTTCACAGACAAAGAAGTCCTGAATTTGTTAACAAGAAACCGGCCCTATAAGAAATACTAAGAGGAATTCTGCTGGCTGAAAAAAAAAGACAAGAGAGGGAGGTCTGGAGGAGGGCACAGAATTGAAGAGTACCACTAAGGGTAATTTAAATAATACAAAGAGAAAGAGGGGAAGAATTTATAGATCTGACAAATAAAATAAGAAAGATAAGATGGTGGAATCAAGAAATGCTTTTTCAGTAGTAACTTTGTATGTTAATGGACTAAATTTACCAATTAAAAGATACAGATTGGCAGAATGGATTAAGAAACATAATTCAACTATATGCTGCTTACAAGAGACTCATCTTAGTCACAAGGATACAAATAGGTTGAAAGTAAAAGGATGGAAAAAGATTTTCCACGTAAGTTATATAAGAAGGCACTGACAGAGAAGTAGATTGGTGAACAATGGTGCATACTTATGAACGAAGGTTGTGCTGCTACAAAAAGGAACAATGTCCTGAGGCATGCAAGGATGTGAATGAGCATGTGGGACATATGATGAGACAAAATAAGCCAGAAACAAAAAACAAGAATAGCATGGTCACCTTTAGAAAATGCTTATAAGAAAACAGTGGCCTAGATCGTAAGCTGTTAGACCAGACACATTGTCGGGGTGGTGATTATTATTTCTGGATTTTGAGAGGCTGTTTTATATATATAACCTGATATTTAGAGATAAGAATGAAGCTGAACAGGTTGGGGTTAAAGTAATTCAGAACATAGGGGTAAAGGAGAAACTGTCTATATTTTAGAAGCACACATACTCTTTGAGACCAATGGAAGAAAGGTTTATTTGATCTGGAACTGAATTTTTCTGTAGTACATAATCTAATTCAACCTATCTGTATAATTCATTTGAACAATTGAAACACAGGGAGCCCAGAATAAGAAAGAGGTCCTTTAATCCTGTATAGATTATTGTAATGCCTGGAAACATCCTAGAGTATACTAAGCAGATAATCAAAAAGTATTGGCAAAATCCCCTGAGGGAGGGGAGAAAGACTATCTAACTATTAAACCTTACCATCAGGGAATCCTCTGATACTGTGTCAGACTTTAGGGATACCCAAATCAATAGGCCATGCCCTCGATCATGAAGCTTACTCTTGTGAAGCTTATGTTGGTAGCGGAGAAGCTTAGACTACCTATAGGCATGCCTAAGAGTTACTTCTGGAGGACCTCTTTTGTTGCTCAGATGTGGCCTCAGTCTCTCTAAGCCCAACTCTGCAAGTGAAATCATTGCCCTCCCCACTACGTGGGACATGACATCCAGGGGTGAACGTCTCCCTGGCGACGTGGGTGACAACTCCCAGGGATGAATCCAGATCTGGCACCATGGGATCAACAATTCCATCCTGACCAAAAGGGGGAAAAGAAGTGTAATTAATAAAGTATCAGTGGCAGAGAGAGTTCAAATAGAGTCGAGAGGCTACTCTGGAGGTTGCTTTTACGCAAGCTTCAGGTAGACCTTGCTACCTATCATAACCTGCCAATCCCCAACCAGGACCATTCTGGCCAATCCTAAAGAACACCTAGGGCAACATAAAAGATTCCACAAGGGTTCCATGCACTAGAGTAACTTTCCAGAAACATCCAGCCTCCAGATGGGTCCTTGGTCCAGATAAGTCCTGAAACCTAGCCCAGCCTCTCCAGAATATCAGATAGTTCTATCTCCCTACTCTATATTAGTTACAGACCTTTCCAATAGCAAAAATTTAGAATTGCCATAGTCTAAACAACCTCAAAAAGACGTATGGAAAGATCAAAAGTGATGGTAGAATTATATATAGAAGATAGGACTTAACAAATGAATATGAATGCTGAATCATTAAATTGATATCTCTTTTAGTCTCCATTATTTTAGAGCAGCTAGAAGTAAAAACCTAAAATTGTGAAATTGTAACCCATGTCAAAGTCTGAAATCATGTTCTACAACTAATTGTGGTGCTGTGCTTTAAAATTTATAGTTTTTTTAATATATGTTATTATTCACAAAAAAAGAAGGAAAAAAAGTCGATTGTGATGATAAAAAAATATTTAAGCCCTCTAGCCTCCTATATTCTGGAGCAGCTAGAAGGAAAAATATGAGAGGATCGTATGGTGGCCCATGATAAACTCTGAGATCTATCCTGCAACTGCTTTTTGAAGAATGCTTTGAAAACTATTGCATTTTTATTTCTTTGCTTTGTCCTGGGGAATACAACATCTCCCCCATCAAGTTTCCAACTTGCGACCTGCCTTATGGAATTCAGACTTGCCAATTCTCTTGGTCCATGAGCCAATTCCTATAGTAAATCTCTTAATATTTATATATATACATACATCCTATATGTTGTGTTTCTCTGGAGAACCCTGAAAAATACAAGGCTGAAGCCCTGAGACAGCCAGAGTGTCATTTCTCCTGGATTCTTTTGATCAATCAGCAGGCACAGATTCTGTCCAGATTTAAGGGAAAGAGACATAGACCCCACCTCCTAATAAGAAGAGTGTCATAAATTAAGAATTTATGGCCATCTGTAATACACCACAGAATACCAGTTAAATATGACATGCTTATTTCAATTTTGCTCTAATTTATTTAAAAGAAGGTAATTTGAAGTTTTTAACACTTTAAAATAGGAAACACAATAGTGGTAATATAAAAATAATAGCTAATGTTTGTTATTTCATTTGATCTTCACTATAACCTTTTATAGATGAGAAACTAAGGCTCAGAGAGGTCACATAACTTTCTGAAGACCACTCTACTAATAAATGGTAGATAGGAAGCCAACTCTATAACAAATTGCTTATATTCCTCCTTAAAATGGCCCCAAACTCATCAACAGGGAAGATACTTTGAGAGCCAATGAATTCACTGTCTAGCAGGAGAAACAGACATGGACATGACCAATCATTATCCAAAACAGACTGGGTAGGTGCGTTAATGAAGGGCCAAAGAACGTACAATGGATGCTCAAGAGACAGGTGGAGTGTGAGCGGAGACTTGAAGTCTGGACAGGATTTGGGATTTTCACAGGTGGTGGCTGGGGAAAGGGTGTTCCGAGTCGAAGGAAGAGCACAAACGGAGGAAGAAGCTGAGAAGCTGAGTTGCGCTGAGATAGTTACATGAGGGACAGAGCAGGAGATAGGGGAGGGAAAGTATGCCAGGGGGATGTTGTCAGCCTTTTATTGCCAAGCTGGAGTCTGGGCTTTATTCTGTACAAGTTTGGGAGCCAGAGAAGGTTTTAGACAGAGGAGTGAACTGAAAGGACTGATTGAAAGTGTTGCATTTCAGTGTCCATTGTGGAAAGAGAAGAAAAAGAAAACACCATGGACCCCCAAATATGTAGCCTTTGGAGGATAAATCTCTCAGAATTCCCCAGGTGGTAGCAGGAAGAGATGACCCAAGGGGAAGCCCCAGCATGCTCCCCAGCAGGTACCTGTGCAGAGGCTGCCTTTAGTTTAGAGCAGGATCCCCGAGGGGACTAGACGGAGCAGAGCTGTGGTGGGGTCTGCTGGCCAGAGCTGGGAGCTGAGCAACAGGGCATCAGGCCAAGGGGAGCGTCCCAGGTGATTGCGGGCACTGCCCTGCCCACTGGCCCATTGGCTTTTACTACCAGATCAGGTACAGCTTGGTTAACTTGAGAGCGGCCGGGACCAGCCTAAGCTGCTCCTGTCAGCTGCAGGGGTTGGAATGGGGACTGGCTGGCAGGGACAAGGCTAAGCAAAACGCTCTGGGACACAAAGACTGTGAGGGCTTGACTCTTTCAGCTGGTCGGCCCATCCCTTTGATCATGTGGTAACCGTGAGTAATGATACTAAGTGCCAGCTTCATCCTTGGCTCTCTTGGCCCAGCCAGGCTCCATTTGAAGATGGTAGGGAATAAATCAAGCATCAAAGTGGATGAGAAGGTTCACATTGTCCCCACAGAGACCTTGGACTTGGGGTCCTCTATTTGAGCATCTCTGACCTGTAGACCTGGTCCTGGGTCAGCCCAGTTCTTGTTTTCCTTCCCTGTTATGTCTAGTCATTGAGTGACCTTGTGTGTTTATCCTGATTTTGTTTTTGTTTCTCTCTTTTCTTACAAAAAATGATATGTGTTTATTGTAGAAAAATTAGAAAATATAAATAAGCAGATTGAAATAATCACACAGAGATAACCTCTATGAAGCCTGATGGTATATATTTCCCAATGGGTATGTACTAAATTTTAAAAATTAGATGAAAATGTCTGCTGTTGTTTTAAATCTGCCTTTACTTATCAGTGTATCACAGAGGTCTTTCCACGAAATGCAAATCTACATAATCGTTTTCACCAGCTGCTTAGTATCCCAATTGCTTTTTTTTGCACAAATCCCCTCTTGATATGGACATCTAGGTTTTGTCTCCCTTTTTTGTTTGTTTTTAGAAATACCACTGTGGTATAAACATCCTTGGAGACAGATCTTTCTCCTTATCCATGATTTGCACTTATTTATTTTTTGTTTTGAAAATTTTCAGCCATTATTACTTCAAGTATTTCTTCTGTTCCTTTCTTCCTTTCTTCACCTTCTGGTAATCCCACTACATACATATCACAGTTATTTTGTAATTATCACACAGTTCTTAGATCTTCTACTCCTTTTTTCTTTCTTTCTTTCAGTCTTTTTTTCTCTTAGCTTTTCAGTTTGGAAAGTTTCCACTGACATATCTGCAACCTCCCTGATTCTTTCCTCAACAATCGTGTGGAGGCTACTGGTAGGTCCGTCAGAGGCATTCTTCATTTCTGGTACAAAGTTTTAGAGCTTCAGCATTTCCTTTTGATTCTTTCTTAGGGTTTCCATCACTCTGCTTAGATAATCCATCTCTACTTGAATGTTGTGTACACTTTTTTCATTAGCACCCTTAACATATTGATCACAGCTATTTTACATTCCTGGTGTGATAATTCCAAAACCTCTGCCACATCTGAGTCTGTTTCTGATGCTTGCTCTGTCTCTTCTGTTTTTTTTTTTTTTTGCTTTTTAGCATGCCTTGTCATTTTTTTTTGGTGAAAGGTGGACATAATGCATAGGTAAAAGGAACTGAGGTAAATAGGCGTGCAGTGTGAGGTTTTATTTATCCAGCTAGGACTTAGACTGTGTTTAGTATTTGCTGTAGCTGTAAGTGTCAGAGGCTAAAATTTCCACTGGTGTCCTTGTTTTTGCTTCCCTTTTTTTCTTTAGATTTCCCTAGAGACTCATTCGTAAATAGGGTCTGAGCCTTGAAGCGCTTTTCAGCTGTAGCTGCCTGTTATCATACAGAGCCCTGCTGATGTGATGGGAAGATATGGGGAGGGGAAGCAGTTTACAATCCTGTGGCGAGGTCACAGTCTGTTAGTGAGCCTGTGCCCCTTAGCCCTGACCTTCGAAAGTGCTTCCCAGCTCTCCCCTCCTCTTAGGTGAGACAGGCAGGCGAGAGGGGGCTGACGCTGGATATTTCCCATCTCCCCCTACATAGGCTCAGCTCTAGCAGAACAGTTTCCCTTGAGGGCAAGATTTTGCTAAGGAGAGCAGATGCTCTGTGTGCATTTCAAAAAGGTTACTTTTCCCTTCCCCCTGCAGGACTTTTCTCCAACCTTCACAGTGAGAATATGCTATGGCTCCTGGAGATAAAACTCATAAAAGTATGTGTTTGTGGGAGCTCCCTATCGTTGGGCCAGCCCTGCTCAGTCTCTGGCAATTAGTCACCTACCCTTTAGTATCCCTACCCGATGCTACAGCGATGGTTTCTGCCCCCCAGTCAACTCTTATTTTCTGTATCCGCCTGTTAGTCCAGCTCTGAGGACAGGAGCTTGTCTTGTGGCTTCAAAGAATCTAAGAAGAGTTGTTGATTTTTCTGTTTTTTAGCCTTTTTTCTTGTGAGAACAGGAAGAACAACTTCCAAGCTCTTTATATGTCAGACCAGTAACCTGATTTTTTTCTTTTTGTATTGAATTCTTAGGAGTGGAATTGTTCATTCTGATGGGGTACACTATTTTGAAGTCTGTGATTTTTTTTTTGCTAAGTGTAATGGACATCTGAAGTGCTTGCCTGCTCAGCATTCTCTTCCCTTTCTGATAGCATGTGGCTTTTCCTTTCGAGAACCCCACCCCCCACTGGTGTGGTCCAGAGCACTGTCAATCACAACTCACCTTTCCACTGTAGGGCTGGACGTGCCAGTTGAGCTGGCCAATCAGAGTACAGTGTGCCTCTGGCCACCGTGATCATTTCGGAGATGGGCAAATGATTCACAAAGGGCTAATCAGTGCATCCCTGAGACCTAATATACAGATTTTCTGAGAGAGAGGGTATTATTTCTCTTTCTTTTGGGTTAGAAGCCAGGAAGATATAGGCTTGTGCTTTCAGATCCCACCTTCCCCCCATGTAGACAGAATCTGATGAGAATGAGGCCAACACACCCAGGGAAACAGAGTCTAGAGACAGAAAGTTAGCACCACGATGACCTTTTCTGAGCCCCTGGATCCAGCTATGCCTGAAGCCATCCTCCCTTGGTCTTGCCAGTTATATAAGTTGTTTTAGTTTGCTAAAGCTGTCAGAATGCGATATACTGGAAAAGGGCTGGCTTTTACAATGGGAATTTATAAGCTTACAAATTTACAATTATAAGGCCATGAAAATGTCCCAATTAAGGCATCAACAGGATGATACCTTCTCTGAGGAAAGGCTGCTGGCATCTGGGGTTCCTCTGTCACATGGGAAGGCACATGGCTGGCATCTGCTGGCCCTTCCCTCCCAGATTTTGATGCTTTCAGTTTCTGCCTTTCCATTTCTGTGGGTCCTTGCTTGCCTCCCCCAGGGCTTTTCTCACTCCTTAAATTCTCTCTCTCCATGTTTCTCTCTGTGCGTCCATGGATCCTCTCTTAGCTCCTCTGGGGGTTCTCTCTCAAAGCTCTCTCAGCTTTATTCTGTCTTTTATCCTTCTAAAGGACTCCAGTAAAGGATTAAGAGCCACTTCGAATTGGGTGGGTCACATCTCAATAGAAATAACCTAACCAAAAGGCCCCACCCACAACAGGTCTGCCCCCACAAGAACATGCCTTTTTCTGAGTACATAAGAGCTTCAAACCAGCACATGAGGCAATAAATATCCTTTTTTTGGTTTGAGCTAGTTTTCTTTGGATTATGGTCACTCGTGAGTGAAGGAGTCCTGAGTAATATACCATGTTGCTGTTTCCCAGAAAAGTTGTACAAATGTGTACTCCCAAAAATACTGGATGAGACACTGGTTTCCAAGGCCCAGCTCCTTGTCATCTACAGCTAAGGGACCTGAGGCAGCTGTGAGTTGGAAAGGTATGAGAGGGACACAGCATAACCCCGAGGAAGTGGGACCAGGTATAAGGACTGACAAGGCAAATATGTATTATTAGAAAATTGTTCCCCAGTGCTTTCCCCTCACAACCTGCAGGGAAGGAACACAACATTGAGAGGCTATATTGAGGTTAGTAGTTAATGGTGAGCTGGCTCCTGCATAGATGTTTATTATGGTTAAAAATAAGTGATCAACAAATAAAAACAACTAAAAATACAGGGACAACCACCTACCAGTGTTTTATAGTTCAAAAGCCGAGATGGCAAACAAGCAGCCTTATCTAGGCTAGGAACATGTTATTTTTGTTCATATAGTGTTTTTATTTTTTGATGGGCAGGCACTGGGAATTGAACCCGGGTCTCTGGCATGGCAGGCAAGAGGTCTGCCTGCTAAGCCACTGTGGCCCGCCCCATATACTGTTTTTAAAATATTTGCTACAGGAAACGGGGCTCTTGCATTAAAGACAAGACAGGGAGGGACAGCCCAAGAGATATCAAGTTATGTCTCATGGGGGAAAGTGACCAAAGACAACAGACACATGACATAGGAACACCAAAGACACCTTGAAGGGGCTCTCACTGGCCAAAATTGGAACAATGTGAGCATCAAAAAAGAATACGGCTATACCTGATTGCACAATATCGATATATAAAAATCCACGTGTCCATAATGATCCTTAAAAAAAGACAAAGAGAAAAACTTAGTCATCCTTGGACAAAGCTGTTAAACCAGCTCCTCACTCTGAGAATAGGTAATTACAGGCAAATAATTAGGCATTTTTCTTCTTTTTTCCAGTAAGAACAAGTGCTTCTTATTTCCGGATAATCAAATCACCCCAACTGATAAGAGAGAGCTCTTCTTTACAGAATGCTAGCTAATAAATGCAGAAGAAATGACAGCATTAGAAAAATACCATCTTGCAATCCCTAATGAAATAACTAATTCAGGCAAGAGGCAACAATAGATACTAAAACCATTAGGTAAAAGCTTCTTTTAAGAGGGAAAATGCAGAATTACAATGGCAAGATCTGGCTGTGAGCATCTTAGGGTCCATTTTAGTATCACTACCGGGGGGCAGCATCTGTGCCTTCTGATGGGTCAGGGAGAGTCAGAACCATCTGTGATATAATCTTGCAAAAATGCTAACCTGAATCCAATCAAGCCTTTCCATCTAAGGTCCAGATTACAGGGAATGCAGGGAATAAAGGAACAAGTTAAATTATACCATGAGGAAATAATCAGACTTATATAGACATATTGGACATTCAACAAGACAGTTGCCTGGCTTCTTCAAACCAATGTCATTAAACAACAATGACAAAGACAGAAAAGTGGAGTCTTGTGTAGATCAAAGATTCTTAAGACAGATAGCAACAAAATCCAATTTTAGGTTCTTTTTTTTCTTTATTAGAGAAGTTGTGGGTTTACAGAAAAATCAATAATAAAATATAGAATTCCCATAAACTACTCTCTTATTAACACCTTGCATCGGTGTGGAATGTTTTATTACAATGATGAAAGCACATTTTATTATTACACTATTAACTATAGTCCATGATTTAGCTTAGGGTTCACTGTTTTTGTCATGTAGTTCCATGGATTTAAAAAAATATTATTCTGTTACCATATATATAATTTAACATTTCCTCTTTTAATCACATTCAGATATATATTTCAGGGCTATTAATTACACTCACTATGTTTTCCTCCCAAACATTTCCAAAACATTTCCATCATTCCAAATAGGACCCCTGTACATGTTAAGCCTTGATTTCCCATTTCCTATTCCCACCCCAACCCCTGGTAATCTATATTCTAGATTCTGACTCTACAAGTCTGCATATTCTAATAGTTTCAAATCAGTGAGAACATTCAATATTTGTCCTTTGGTGTCTGGCTTCTTTCACTCAACATGACGCCTTCGAAGTTCACATGCTATTGCATATATCTGGACTTCATTCCTTTTTACTGCTGAATGACATCCCATTTTTTGTATATATCACATGTTGTTTATTTGTTGATGGACACTTGGGTTGCTTCTTCTTTTTGGCAAGTGTGCATAATGGCACTAATGAACATCAGTGTGCAAATATCTGTTCGAGTCCCTGCTTTCAATTCTTTGGGGTATATACCTCGTAGTGGGATTGCCGGGTCTTATAGTAGTTCTATCTTAGCTTTCTGAGGAACCACTAAACTGTCTTCCACAGCAGCTGCACCATTTTACAGTCCCGTGAGCAGTGAATGAGTGTTCCTGTTTCTCTGCATCCTCTCCAACATTGTTAATTTTCTGTTTGTTTTTAACAGCCATGCTAGTGGGTGTGAAATGGCATCTCATTGTAGTTTTGATTTGCATTTCCCTGATGGCTAATGATGTTGAGCATCTTTTCTGTGCTGCTGAGGAAAAAGGGGGAAAAAAGGAGAGAGACTGCAGTAGAAGTGCTGACAAGTAGTTGTGCCCTCACTCAAGTCCAGTTTCCGTCGCCTGGACCACCTAATCGCAAAACAGACCTTCTGGATTGACCCTTTCTGGCTCCCCAGGGTGGGATACCTAATAGGGGAGACAGTGGAGGCAGAAAAGCCTCCCATGAAAAAGAAAGAGGGGGGTGGGGTGGGGGGATTAAACGGAACTGCTGTAAGATAGAATGGGTCCTGGAATTGAAAAGTGTAAGGAAAATAAGGCACTGAGTGAGGGAGAGAATTTAAACATATCCTAGGAGCTGGGGAGAAAATTCTGCAGAAAAGCAAATGGAACAGATCAAGATATAGAGAAAAGGAACACAGGAAAGGAAGCTTTCTCCTGGAGACAAACCAGTTGCACAAAAAGTACAATCTTAAAAATTGCATGCGTATCCAGGGCAAGAATCAGATGAAGAAATGCTGAGAAAATCTGAACAGTTAAACAGGCTATTCTAAAGGTCTGTAATAATTTGGACCAAGAGTCAAAAAAGAGCCTTAACACAAAGCCAATCAACAATAAAACCCTAAACAAAGAGAGAGAAATGGACCTTCAGAGTTAACTCAAGAGACTCAGATGCCCAGATAACAGCAAAAAGATTCCAAGCCATTCTAAGAAACAGGAAGATACGGCTTAGTCAAGGGAACAGAGTAGAACTTCAGAGGAGACACAGAAGTTGGAGAAACTAATCGAAGATGTTCAAACGAATCTCTTAGATCAATTCAAGAATATAAAGGAAAATATGGACGAGGAGCTAAAGAATATTAAGAAGACCATGTGTGAACATAAAGAGAATTTACAAGTATAAAAGGAAATATAACAGAGATTATAGGATGGATGGCATAATGGCAGAGATTAATGGCGGGAGGACCACACACCTTGTTCACCTCCTCCCAGCACTCACTGGCAACATTCACTGTGGTCCAACTTTTTGCTTGTGTGGAGTCCAGAAGAAGCATAAGACGAGTTGGTAGTCTCTGGGCGTGGTTTGGAGGACGAAAAAGCTTAGTGGGTAAACAGTTTCTGTTTGGGGTGATGGGAAAGTTCTGGGAATGGGTGATGGTGATGGTAGCGTAGCATTGTGAATGCATCGACACCACTGGGTTGTGTACATGTACTTGAAAGTGTTTAAAATAAGAAATAACATGTTGTATAGCATCACAACCACAATAATTTTTTAAATTTGTGCTTTCATAAGTCATCTGTATCTCCCCAGAAGGCACAATTATTTTGTCTTGTCACCATTGATTAGTTCTGCATAATCATTGATTAGTTTTGCATAATTGTTGAATTACAGATGAATTGAATCATAACTTAAAAAAATACTTATGGGATGCAGTGAAGGAAAATTTATACCCTAAATGCCTTCATTAAAAAGGAAGAAAAAGCTAAAAATCAAAGACCTAACTGCACACCAGGAGGAACTTGAAAAAGAACAGTGAACTAATCCCAAAGCAAGCAGAAGGGAAGAAATAACAAAAATTAGAGCAGAAACAAGTGAAATTGAGAATTAAAAAAAACATTTGAGAGAATTAGCAAAACTAAAGTTTGGTTGACTGAAAAAAAATCAATAAAAATTATAAACCCTTAGCTAGACAGACAAAGAAAATAGAGGGAAGATGCAAATAAACAAAATCAGACATAAGTGGGGGGACATTGTTACCAATCCTACGGGAATAAAAAAGATAATAAAAGGATACAACTGTATGCCAACAAATGAGACAACTTAGACAAAATGGACAATTTCCTAGAAACGCATTCCCAACCTACACGAACTCTAGAAGAAATAGAAGATGTCAACAAACCAATTGCAAGTAAAGAGGTTGAATGAGTCATCAAAAACCTCCCAACAGGGTGGGCCACAGTGGCTTAGCAGGCAGAGTTCTCGCCTGCCATGCAGGAGACCTGGGTTCGATTCCCAGTGCCTGCCCATGCAAAAACAAACAAACAAACAAAAACCTCCCAACAAGGAGGTGGCTTCACAGGTGAATTCTACCAGTCATCTCAAGAGGAATAAATAGCAGTCTTGCTCAAATCCTTCCAAACAATGGAAGAGGAAGGAACACGACCTAATTCATTCTATGAAGCCAACATCAGCCTGATACCAAAGCCAGGTAAAGATACTACAAGAAAAGCAAATTACAGACCAATTTATCTTATGAATATATATGCAAAAATCCTCAACAAGATACTTTCAAATCGAATCCAACAACATATCAAAAGAAGTATACACTGGGTTTTATCCCAGATATACAAGGGTGGTTCAACATAAGAAAATCAATTAAGGTATTACACCACATTAACAAATGAAGGGGGGAAAAAAACACATGATCATCCTAATTGGCAAGAAAAAGCATTTGACAAATGCAGCATCCTTTCTTGATAAAAACACTTAGCAAAATACGGATCGAAGGACACTTCCTCATCATGATGAAGGGTGGATATGAAAACCCACAACTTACATTTTATTCAATGATAAAAGACTGAAAGTGTTCCCTCTAAGATCAGTGTGCCAGTTTAAAGTATTGTGTACCCTAGAAAAGCCATGTTTTAATCTTGATCCACGTTGTAGGAACAACCATTTCTTTTAATCTTGATTCAATACTATGGGTTGGAATTTTTTATTAGATTATTTCCACAGAGATGTGACACACCCAATTGTGGGTAGTGACCTTTTGATTAGATGGAGATGTGGCTCCACCCATTCCAGGTGGGTCTTGATTAGTTTACTGGAATCCTTTAAAAGAGGAAACATTTTTGGAGAAAGTCAGAAATGACAGAGCCGACAGAAACTTCAGAGCAGAGCTGACAGGCAGACAACAGAGCTGTGAATGTTTGGAGATGCTTGGAGCCCAGCAGATGTCAGCATGAGATGTTAAGCAAGCCAGAACCTGGAGAGAGCCAAGGGAAACCTTGGCCCTGGAAAAGCAAAGTGAGGAATCCCCACAGAAACAGAGGCTGAAAGCAATGGAGCCCAGGAGCAAGGGACCAGCAGATGCCAGCCACGTGACTTCCCAGCTGACAGAGGTGTTCCTGACCCATCAGCCTTCCTTGAATTAAGGAAGGCCCTAGATGCCTTGTATTCTAATTTACAGGTTACCAGAATACAATATACCTGAAACGGAATGGTTTTTTAAAAGGGAAATTCATTAAGTTGTGACCTTACAGTTCTAAGGCCATGAAAATGTCCAAATTAAAGGAAGTCTAAAACTCCAAATTAAGGGAGTGTCCAAATTAAGGCATCCAGGGAAAGATACCTTGGTTCAAGAAGGCTGATGATGTTCAGGGTTTCTCTCTCAGCTGGGAAGGCACATGGCAATGTCTGCCAGCTTCTCTCCAGGAGTCTTCAATAGCTTCCCCAGGGCTCTGTCTGTTCTGGTGGCTCTCAAGCTTTTTCCAAAATGGTTCCCTCTTAAAGGGTTCCAGTAAGCAGCCCCACCTTGAATGGGTGGAGATGCATCTCAATGGAAACCATCTAATCAAAAGTTACCACCCACAATATGGTGGACTACATCTCCATGGGAACAATCAAAAAGCTCCCACCCAGCAATATTGAATGAGGATTAAAGAACTTGACTTTTCTGGGGTACACAACAGATTCAAATCAGCACACCTTGGTTTGGACATTTTTATAGGCCTGGAACTGTAAACTTTAACTTATTAAATTCCCCTTTTTAAAAGCCATTTCAGTTCTGGTATATCGCATTCTGGTAGCTTTAGCAAACCAACACAATCAGGATCAAGACAAGGGTGCCCACTGTCATCAGTGTTGTTCAACATTGTACTAGAAGTTCTAGCCAGAGCAATTAGGCAAGAAAAAGAAATCAAAGGCATCTATATCAGATGCCGGCATCACACTTCCCTGCCCCGTCGTTTCAGTCTCGGCCGCAGTGCCAGAAACCCCGCCTGGGCCTTGGAGCCTGTCCCATAGTACAGCACCTACCTTAAGTCCCAAAGAAAAGGTGCAAAATGTTCAGGTAGTGTTTATAAGTAATTTGTGAGGGCGAATCTGGGGCATCATGCAGTCATCGGGACACAGGCTCCAAGACATCAAACACCACCTGCTCCTGGCTGACGGTGACAACCATGACTCTTCCTCACCCTCCTCTTCCTCTGAGGCTGAAGGGTCTGGTTCATCTGGAATGGCTGTGGCATGGTCTGCGCTTTCATGGAAATGTTCAGGTAGTGTTTATAAGTAATTTGTGAGGGCAAATCTGGGGCATCATGCAGTCATCGGGACACAGGCTCCAAGACATCAAACACCACCTGCTCCTGGCTGACGGTGACAACCATGACTCTTCCTCACCCTCCTCTTCCTCTGAGGCTGAAGGGTCTGGTTCATCTGGAATGGCTGTGGCATGGTCTGCGCTTTCATGGCATGGCCACTGGTCATCTCTGCAGACTTTGCGATGACGTTTGTCATGGTGCTGCCTTCCAAAGACTTTTGGTACTTGTGATGGAGAGGTTCCGGTGTCAACTTGGCCAGGGCATGATGCCCAGTGGTCTGGTTGGGCAAGCACTGGCCTGACCATTGCTGCAAGGATAGTTCATGCCTGGCTGATAAAATGAAAGGCTGGTGTGTTAAATCATCAGTCAGTTGATTGCATCTGTGGCTGATTATATCTGTGGTCAACTAAGGCTCATCTCCCACCATGAGATAATCTACTCAGTTGAAGTCTTGTAAGGGAGAAGAGAGACTTTTTCACTGCTGCTTCAGCCAGCGAGCCTCTCCTGTGGAGTTCATTGAGACCTTTCATCTAGACTGCCAGTTTCACAGCCCACCCTGCAGATTTTGGACTTTTCCATTCCCACGGTTGTGTTAGGCTCTGTTATAAATCTCATATTTTCAGATCTCTCCTGTGGGTTCTGTTTCTCTAGTGAACCCTAATACAGTATATTATGATGAAATGGAGTAGTTTTTAACAGCCTAGTGATCCTCACGCTGTATGCTCACCTGAGAACGATGCTCACCGACCCTGGGGCAGTACCCAAAGGAAATGATACAAAATAACACATGAGAGTCTGCAACTGAAAACAGGCAAAGTGACCCACAAGCACCCAAGGTGTGGCTGCACCAAGCTCATGCTTACTACTGCAGTATTTGCAAAAGATGTATTTAGAAAATGATTCATCACTGCCTGTGGGGGAACAATTATGTGGGAGAAAAGAATCAGAGGTCTTTTGCGCTCTTTACTATGTACATAGCTCTGTCTTCAGTCCATGCTCTGATTCTCTCTGGATTACGGTTTATTTCCTGTGTCAGGGCAGGAGACTGAACACAGTGGTAACTGTAATCCCGTTGATCTTGTGCCTTGAGTGTGTTCTGTTTCTCACTTTCACTGCAGTTATGTTTGGCATCCAAGTTCACTCAATGCAAAGTGAGAAGCCAATGTGGGAGTGGAGGCTGCAGTGGGAAGGGATGGAGTCTGTCTTTTGGGGGCTCCCCTTCCCTCCTCTGGATGAATCTCTTGGTAGGATTCCAATTTAGGTGACTGCAAATGTGAACCCAAAAAGGAGGCCTGGCATTCTCCATCTGAGGCTTCCCTCGTCATGCTGGAACTTCGACAGATTTTAAATTGTTGATTGGGGTCTGAAAGGGTATCAGTGACTTATCTGTGACTAAGGGCAAACTGAATCTACTCAAACCAATTGCCCGCAGCAAGCAGAGTTTTATGTATTTATAGTCACAAATGGCAGATTTTCCAAACTAATAATGGATGATGCACTAATCAGTTTCCACCTGGACAGCTAATGAAAGGTATGTGGCTACACAAAGAAGCCAAATGTCATTATCTTCCTGCACAGCTAGGTTGTTTGTTAAGAATACTTTGTATTTTATAAGAAGGTGTTTGGGCTATATTACATGGTTTATTATTATTATTTTTTA
The DNA here is from genome assembly GCA_004026745.1 of Myrmecophaga tridactyla. Taxonomy (NCBI): domain Eukaryota; kingdom Metazoa; phylum Chordata; class Mammalia; order Pilosa; family Myrmecophagidae; genus Myrmecophaga; species Myrmecophaga tridactyla. The sequence goes on from PVIY010036096.1 coordinate 15,741, forward strand.
GACAAGAATTTCATTATGACTTACCAACAGGAGAATATCTTCCACAGCAGTGGCCAGCCATGGAAAATGAAGGTCATTGCTCGAAACGGGGGGAGTGCAAGGCTTATGAGGGTTTAGGAAAAGGGTTTCATGGGTTATTAAAATCCTGTCTACTCTTGGCTGGGAATGGTAAATAGCCAGGTAATTAAACGGTAAATGCTGTGTGGTGATTTCAGTGTAATTTGAGGACTCGTCAATTACATGGTTGCAAAATGGCACTTGGGCTGAAGCTTTATGAAAAAATATCCATGTTTATATGAGATTAGTTAGTACAGCTTGTATAAAGACATTGAGTAAAGCACTTTCAGAAAATTATTTTCTAAATCCTATGTACTGAGCTGCATTTTTTCAACCACACACACAAAAAAATCGATGCCATGAATGAGAATTCTCACAGCAGGGTTTCAGGGAGCTCCTGTTTACCTGTGGTTTATTAGTGCTCCCCCTTGATCACAAAAGGGGGCGTTTACTTTGGAAAACATTTAAAAATGTATTTTATTGAGAAATATCCACACATGTACAGTCCAACCGTATTATATAATCAATGGGTTTGATACACAGTTGTGTATTCTTCATCAGGATAATTTTTAGAACATTTGCCTTCATTCCAGGAAAAGAAATAAAAAGGAAAAAAAGAACACATTACATTCCGTACCCCCTACCCCTCCCCTTCATTGACTCAGCATTTTAATCTACCCAATTTTTACCCTTTATCTCCCCCTAATATTTTTTTATCCTTTTTTTTACTCATCTATCTATACTGTGAATAAAAGGAGGACCCGACACAAGGTTTTCACAATCACACAGTCACAGCGTAAAAGCTATACAGTTATACAATTGTCTTCAAAAATCAAGGCTACTGGAACACAGCTCAACAGTTTCAGGTACTGCCCTCCAGCCACTCCAAATACACCATAAACTAAAAAGGATATCTATATAATGCATAAGAATAACCTCCAGGGTAACCTCTCTACTCTGTTTGGAATTTCTCAGCCACTGAGACTTTATTTTGTCTAATTTCTCTCTTCCCGAGGGGAAGAAGTCTTTCTCATTCCCATGATGCTGGGTCCCAGCTTATCCCCGGGAGTCATTTCCCATGTTGCCATGGAGATTTACACCCCGGGGAGTCATGTCCTACATAAAGGGGAAGGCAGTGAGTTCACCCACCAAGTTGGCTTTGAGAGAGGCCAAATCTCAGCAACAAATAAAGCTCTCTGGGGGTGACTCTTAGGCATGGTTATAAGTAGGCTTAGCCTGTCCTTTGCAGGAATAAGTTTCATAGGGGCAAAACCCAAGATCGAGGGCTCAGCCTACTGAATTAGTTGTCTCCCCTGCTTATGAGAATATCAGGAATTCTTCAAATGGGGAAGTGAAGCAGAGAGTCCATCAGCCAGCGTTTTGGAGATGAAGAAGGAAAACACCTCCGGGGGAGCTTCATGAAACCGGAAGCCAGGAGAGAAGCTAGCAGATGACGCCATGCTCGCCATGCGCCCTTCCAGATGAGAGAGGAACCCTGACTGTGTTCACCATGTGCCTTTTCACTTGAGAGAGAAACCCTGGACTTCATCAGCCTTCTTGAACCAAGGTATCTTTCCCTGGATGACTTTGATTGGACATTTCTATAGACGTGTTTTAATTGGGACATTTTGTCAGCCTTAGAACTGTAAACTAGCAATTTATTAAATTCCCCTTTTTAAAAGCCATCCTGTTTCTGGTATGTTGCATTCCGGCAGATAGCAAACTAGAACACGAAGTTGAATGTTTCCTCCTTTCTCCCCAGCCTCCCAAGGGAACTTTGCAAATACTTTTTTATTTTCTGCCCAAATTGCTCTGGGATATTTCAGGGCATCACACTAATCTTTACAAAGCAACAAACTCTCACACCCTGTTCAGGAGTCCATGTAATTATGGTGTTAGAGTAAACTGATCATACAAGTTAAATGAGATAATGTGCTACCCAAAATATATATCTCGCACCAAATAAACATCCCTTCCTTTAGTCTCGCAGAGGTTGAAGTTTGAAAATATGGGCCATATCATGTTTATCCAGTATTCAGATTTATCTTAGTCCTACCCAGATCGGCTCATTCATATCTGGAATACATTTTATTCTCGATTAGCTTATATACTTCTTTGCACTGAAGTTGCAGAAGGTCTGGGCACTGAAGAGCATTGTAGGCTCCAGGGTCCAGGTTCAGCCCCATTGCCACCAGAGAGGTGTTCTTTGACCTTTTCAGCAAGTCTCGTGTGTGTGTGTGTGCATGTGTGTACATGTGTGTTTTAAATTGGCAGTATTATTTAGACAATATAACCTTTAGGGGCTGTGTACAGCAAACAGGTTAATTTTTAGAAACTGACATTTCAGGGAAGAGGAGAAGGCTGCTACAGCATCCTCCCCCAGTGGGGCTGACACAAGTGTACTGCAGATTGGAGAGTGTCTTGAGCCAAAGAACCAACAAGAATTCCCACAAGGTCTTCTGTTCTAATTTCATTTTTTTAATGCGATGTTATTGAGAGATATTACATATTCACGTACCATACAGTCATCCAAACTGCACTATCAGTGGTTCACTGTATTACCATATAGCTGTGTATTCATGATCACAATAGATTTTGGAGCATTTTCATTACTCTAAAAAAAATGAAAATACGAGTAAAAGTGCAAAGGAACACCCAAGATTTTTAAATCTTGGGTGCACGAGGATGTTGGCACTAATTTTTGTTGTTGTTGTTCCAGCCAAATTAGCAGTGTGTGAGAGAACCTAGACTCTCACTGTGGCCCAAGAACTCTGTGGCCCTAGTATTTTGCCACAGCACACCCAGCAGTGAATCACAAGAGGAAGCTGGGTGTTTGCATTTTGAGTCCCTGAGATGGTACGGGGACTGCAGACAAGAAGCCCTGCAGCAGGGGCAACTCTTCATGCCTTGATTACAGATGACAGGAAGAGACAAGTTATGAAAACCCTGCAGCAGAGAGGAAAATTCCAAAAGGCACAGCTGGTTCAGTTTTTGGATTTCCCTTCTGTTTGTTTTTCTACACATGCTTCAAGTGAAAAAATGGGAATGAACCTTGGTGTGGAACTTAAAATTATGCCAGAAAGCAAACAGCTCCCCTTTTTGGGAACTTGCCTTAAATTTGGCTGGTTTATACTATTTTTTTTTTTTTTTTTTTTTGCCAAATGCATCAAGAAACAATCTTTAGTAGATGCTAAAGGTCTTTCTTTAATTTTACCTCCCATGCTAAGAAAAGATGGCATTTCCCTCCTGGTCATTATGCTTTCTTTTTTATCTGTGAACTTTTAAAAAAATAATTTAAACAGTTTCCTATTGTCACCAAGACTTATGCTATTGTTGATGCAAAATCACAAAGGGACCTATTTGATTCACAATCCAAGGCCAAGTGAACAAAATGGTTTGATGTTTTGAACTAGAATCAGCCACTGCAGACCTGCATGAGCTACGAGGACACGAACCGCATCAAAGCCAGGGGAGCGAACACATGCGGTGGGCGACCCAGGGAACGTGTGCCTCCGGAGGTTGTTTCCATATTCGTTTGCACACCCGTTGGCTGGGTTGGACGTGTGTATTGGGCTTCAGTGTGAGGCATTTAATATATACATTCTGTTTATCAGGAAAAATTATCAAAGTGGTTGAAGCCTGTGAGACTTGGCCAGTATATGGAAATCATATATACTTGACTTTCTACCTCTTCTTTCAATGTGACTTTTATAGGAAATAGAGTAACTGATTGACAGTAAAAACAAACAAACAAAAAATACACTAGAGGCCACATATTTGAATAGGCAGAATTAGAAGACAGGACGTCCAAAATCTCACAGACAGAAAAGCAGACAGAGAAAAGAACGGAAACATTTGAACAAGGCTTCAGGGAGTTGAATGACAACATGAAACATGCTAACATATGCGTCACAGGTGACCCAGAAGAAGAGAAGGGAAAGGGGCAGAAAGAGTAATCGAGGAAACAATGGCTTTATTATAAGAGGAAACAAGTCTTCTGAAAGACATACATATACAAAACCAAGAAGTGCAGTGTACTCCAAACAGAATAAATCCAAATAGACCTACCCCAAGACACATACTAATCGGCGGTGAACTGTGAAAGATAAAGGAGAATTCCGAAAGCAGCAAGAGAAAAGCGATCCATCACATACACGGATGCACAACAAGAACAAGTTAGGATTTCTTAACAGAGGCCATGGAGGCAAGAAGGACGTGGTACGATATATATTTAAGATTCTGAAAGAGAACAACTGCCAGCTAAGTTTTCTCTATCTGGCAAAATGGTCCTTCAAAAATGAGGCAGACCCAATAAAATTCATGCCTTAAAAAAATGAGGGAGAATTTAAAATATTCACAGATAAACTGAATCTGAGAGCGTTCCTTAACAAGAGACCTGCCCCATAAAGGGAGTTCCGCAGGCTGAAAAGAAAATACAGGAGAGAGATGCTTGTGCAGAAATGAAGATTATCAGTAAAGGTAGCTTAAAAAGAGATAAAAATAAGATATGACATATAAAAACCAAAGGATAACATGGTTGAAGTAAGTTATGCCTATACAGTAATAACATAGAATGTTCCAGTCAAAGGCCACGTATTGGCAGAATGGATAAAAAATATGGTCCATCTATATGTTGTTTACAAAAGACTCACTTTAGACTCAAGGATATAGCAAGGTTAAAAGTGAAAGGCTGTAAAAAGATATTCCATGCAAACCATAACCAAAAAAAGAGCTGGGATAGCTATACTAATATCAGACAAAACAGACTTTAATGCAAAAATATCATGAGATAAAGAAGGACATTATATATTAATAAAAGGGACAATCTACCAAGAAGAAATAACGGTCATAAATATTTATGCACCTAAACAGGGTGCCCCAAAATACATGAGGCAAACAGTGGTAAACCATGCATAGTTTGTTTGACAAAAAAAGAATTTGTCCTTTTCATCCAAGTTACCTAATTTATTGGTGTTCAGTATCCTCTTTAGTTCTTTTTATTTCAGCAGGGTCAGTAGTAATGTCCCTCTTCATTCCTCATTTTTGTTGTGTCCTCTTGTTTTCTGTGTTGGTCTAGCTACACATTTGTCATTCTTATTGATATTTTCAAAGAACCAGCTTTTGGTTTTGTTGATTCTCTCTATTGTTTTTTATTTTCTATTTCATTTATGTCTGCTCTAATCTTTTTCTATTTCCTTCCTTCTGCTCACTTTGGGTATAGTTTGCTCTTCTTTTTCTAGTTCTTCCCATTTTGATCTTAGGTCTCTGATTTGAAGTCTTTCTTCTTTCTTAACATAAGCATTTAGAGCTATAAATTTCCTTCTCAGCACTGCCTTCACTGCATCCCATAAGTTTTCTAATATTGAATTTTCATTTTCATTCACACCAACATACTTCCTAATTTCCCTTGTGATTTCCTTTTTAACCTGTTAGTTGTTTGAGTAGGTTGTTTAATTTCCACATATTTGTGATTTTCATTCCTCCTTCTGTTATTGATATCTAGCTCCATTGCATTGTAGTTGGAGAATATACATTATATATGATTATTGTATTATTAATATAGAGCCATCAATTTCTCCCTTTAAATCTGTCAGTATTTGATTGTTGGGTGCATATATATTCATAATTGGCCCATCTTCTTATTGAATTGTGCCCTTTATCAGTACATAATGACCATCTCTCTCCTTCATAACCTTTTTTTTTTTACTTAAAGTCTATTTTATCTGATATTAGTAAAGCCACCCCAGCTCTCTCTATGTTACAAGTTGCAGGATATATATTTTTTCCATCCTTTCACTTTCAACCTACTTGAATCTTTGAATTTGAGTTAGTCTCTTGTAGACAGCACATAATTGGGTCATGCTTTTTTATCCATTCTGCCAATCTCTGCCTTTTGGCTGGAGAGTAACCCATTTACGTTAAAGTCACTACTGATAATGCAGGACTTTCATCTATCGTTTTGCTCTTTAGCCTTTGTATGTCTTCTTTTTTGTCCTTCAATTCTTCCATTAATGCCTTCTTTTATATTTATTTGATTTTTTATGTTGTAGCATATTGCATGCCATTTCTTTTCTATCTGTATATGTTTTTCATCTATTTTTCTTATGGTATCATGGGGTTAAAATTTAACATCCTAAATATATAACATTCATATTTGGTTTGATACCAACTTAACTTCAACAGCATACACATATACTTTTCCTATACCCTTCTGTCTCTAAACTTTTTTTTCCTTTTTTTTGTGCTTGTTACCACTTATATCTTTCTACATTGTGCGTCCAAAACCATAGGTTTATCATTACTTTTTATGCATTTCTGAGCAATGGGGTTTCAGGATCATATGGCAACCCCACCCCTAGCCTCCTATGGAACCACCACACTGCCCTCCAAGAGCCATCGGCCTTCCATGAGTCAACGTGTCTTTCCCTGGATGCTTTAAGTTGGGCATTTGTATAGCCTTGCTTTAGTTCGGACATTATCATGGGCTTAGAACTGTAAACTTGCAACTAAATAAATTCCCCTTTTTACAAGCTTTTCCATTTCTGGTGTGTCGCATTCCAGCAACTAGCAAATGAGAACACCTATTCTCTCATTTAGCTCCTTCTGGAACCCTGATATTACAAAATTTAGGCTCCTCACTCTATTCTTTAATGTTTCTTATCCTTTTTTTAATATTTTCCGTCTTATTGTCTGTCTAGCTGTATACTGGGTATTTTTTTCAGTTCTATCTTCTAATTCACTAATCTTCACAATATCTAAGCTCTGTTTGAGGATTACGGAAAATTTCAAACATATAATATAAAGGAAGGAGTTCTATAATAAACATCTACATTATTGTGACTTAAATGCAAGCATTTTAACACTCTGCCATATTTGTTTCATTTACATATTTTTTTCTGAACCACCATAAAATAAACAATAGACATCAGATACTTCACTATTAAGTACATCAGCGTACATCTCTTAAAATAAGGATGTTCTCCTAAATAAGTCAATATCATTATCATAGCTAATAAAATTAACAATAATTCCTAATACTGGCTAATACCCAGTCCATTCAATTTTTTCCATATGTCCCCCAAATACTTTTCCTTTTAACTTTTTTATTGTATAGTATAGCATATATACAAAGTAAAGAAATGAAAAAGCAATGGTTTTCAAAGCACTCTTCAACAAGAAGTTATAGGACAGACCCCAGAGTTTGTCATGGGCTACCATACAATCCTCTCAGATTTTTCCTTCTAGCTATTCCAGAATATAGAAGGCTAGAAGGCTTAAATATTTTTTTATCACCACAATCGGCTTTTCTTCTTTCTTTTTTTTGTAAAAGATCCACATATACAAAAAAGCAATAAATTTCACAGCACATGTGCTGGTTTGAATGGATGTATGTCCCCTAGAAAAGCCATGTTTTAATCAAAATCCCATTTCCTATTCAAAACTGTATGTTTGAAACTGTAATCAGATCATCTCCCTGGATGATGTAATTTGGTCAAGAGTGGTTGTTAAACTGAATTAAGTGACGACATGTCTCCACCTATTTGGGTGGGTCTTGATAAGTTTCTAGAGTCCTATAAAAGAGGAAACATTTTGGAGAATGAAAGAGATTTAGAGAGAGCAGAGAATGCTGCAGCACCACAAAGCAGAGAGTCCACCAGCCAGCGACCTTTGGAGAAGAAGAAGGAAAACGCCTCCCAGGGAGCTTCATGAAACAGGAAGCCAGGAGAGAAAGCTAGCAGATGACGCCGTGTTCACCACGTGCCCTTCCAGCTGAGAGAGAAGCCCTGACTGTGTTCGCCATGTGCCCTTTCACTTGAGAGAGAAACCCTGAACTTCATTGGCCTTCTTGAACCAAGGTATATTTCCATGGATGCCTTTGACTGGACATTTCTATAAATTTGTTTAATTGGGACATTATCTTGGCCTTTGAACTATAAACTAGCAACTTATTAAATTCCCCTTTTAAAAAGCCATTCCGTTTCTGGTATATTGCATTCCTGCAGCTAGCAAACTAGAACAGCACAGCACCACAATTAGTTGTAGAACATATTTCAGGCTTTGACATGGGTTACAATTCCACTGTTTTAGGTTTTTACTTCTAGCTGCTCTAAGATACTGGACTAAAAGAAATACCAATTTAATGATTCAGCATTCATATTCATTTGTTAAATCCTATCTTTTCTATAAAACTCCACCATCACCTTTGATCTTTCTATCCCTCTCTTTAGGGGTGTTTCAGCTAAGACCATTCTAAATTTTTCACATTGGAATGGGGTGTCAAAAATATAGGGTATGGAGATTGAACTATCTGATGTTCTGAAGAGGCTGGGTCCCCTAGATTTCAGGACTTATCTGATCCAGGGACCCATCTGGAGGTTGTAAGTTTCTGGAAAGTTACTCTAGTGCCTGGAACCCTTGTGGAATCTTATATATTGCCCTAGGTATTCTTTAGGATTGGCTGGAATGGTCCTGGTTGGGGGTTGGCAGGTTATGATAGGTAGCAAGGTCTACCTGAAGCTTGTGTAAGAGCAACCTCCAGAGTAGCCTCTCGACTCTATTTGAACTCTCTCTGCCACTGATACCTTATTTATTACACTTCTTTTCACCCTTTGGTCGGGATGGAATTGTTAATCCCATGGTGCCAGGGCCAGATTCATCCCTGGGAGTCATCTTCCACTTCGCCAGGAAGACGTTCACCCCTGGATGTCATGTCCCATATAGGGGGAAGGGCAATGATTTCACTTGCAGAGTTGGCCTCAGAGACTGAGGCCACATCTGAGCAACAAAAGAGGTCCTCCAGAAGTAACTCTTAGGCATACCTATAGGTAGGCTAAGCTTCTCCACTACCTACATAAGAGTCACAAGAATAAGCCTCAAGATAAAGGGTATGGCCTATTGATTTGGGTGTCACTAAAGTTTGACACAGAATCAGGATTTCCTGATGGTAAGGTTTAATAGTTTCATATTTTTCCTCCCATCCCTCAAGGGACTTTGCCAATTCTTTTTGATTATATGCTTAATATACTCTAGGATGTATCCAGGCATTACATTAAGCTATACAGGATTAAAGGACCTCTTTCTTATTCTGGGCTCCTGTGTTTAAATTGTTCAAATGAGTTATATGGATAGGTTGAGTTAGATTATGTGCTACAGAAAATTTAGGTTCCAGACCAAATAAACCTTTCTTCCTTTGGTCTGAAAGAGTACGTGTGGTTCTAAAATATAGACATTGTCTTCCTTACCCCTATGTTCTGAATTACTTTAACCCCAACCTGAATGGCTTCATTCTTATCTCTAGATATCAGGGTGTAAGATAGGTGTGGTAGTTAGATTCAGTTGTTAACTTGGCCAGGTAAACGTGTCTAGTTCTGCTGCTGCGGATATGAGCCAAGGGTACGTGAACCTCATCTGTTACTCATTACATCTGCAGTCGGCTAGGAGGCGTGCCTGCTGCAATGAATGACATTTGACTTAATTGGCTGGTGCATAAATGAGAGACTCAACGTAGCACAGCCTAAGCAGCTCACCATACCTCATCTCAGCATTCGCAGCTCAGCCCAGGCCTTTGGAGATGCAGAAAGAAATCACCCCAGGGAAAGTTGTTGGAACCCAGAGTGTGGCATATTTCTCTGGGACTGGAGCCTAGCCATACTTTAAAATTCCTTTTTAATCCTTCTCTATGTCTACTCCCTTCCCCCTCTTGTCGTAGACCGCCCATTTCCGTAGCTCACCACAAACCATCAATTCCTAATTCTAGCTCTACACCAGCCTAAAGCTTAGCAACAGCCTCCTAGCTTGTATGATTGGCTGTCACCTCCTGACGTGTGAGCCCTAAATCCGCCCCTTCCCCGAATGTACTTAAGCCCTGCGCTCTCCGAGGTCGTCGTCGATCGAGCCCCAGGGTTTCCTAACCCCAAATGTCTCACTCCTCGGGTCCCC
>PVIY010036097.1:0-25727 GCA_004026745.1 Myrmecophaga tridactyla
ATGCTGTGGGCGTGCGTGTGTGTCAGATGCTGTGGGTGTGCGTGTGTGTCAGATGCTGTGGGTGTGCGTGTGTGTCAGATGCTGTGTGTGTGCATGTGTGTGTATGTATGAGATGCTGTGTATGTGCATCTCAGGATCTAGAAATAACACTTAAACCTCAGGAATAAATGTTATTGGTATAAGAGCTTACAATCTAGGCCCCAGTTTTCTTAAAAGTATTTTCTAACAGACACTGTACAATATTTGTCCTTTTGTTTCTGGCTTATTTTGGACAACATAATGTCCTCAAGGTTCATACACCTCATTGCATGCCTCATGACTTCTTTCCTTTCTGTAGCCCCACAATATTCCACCTTACGGATACACTACAGTTTGCCTTTCTGCTTCCCAGTCATTGTGCCCTTCAACCACCTCCATCCAATGGAAGTGTCCAAATAAACAATCCATGTCTCATGGTATCCTGGTTAGTTGTACAGTCATCATCATTTTCAATTTTAGACGGTTTTCTTTACTCCAAATAGAGAAATAACAGAAACAATACCCTCACCAAAAAGAAAATCAAAAATTTCCCTTAACTCTGATCCTTCATACCCATTATTTACCCCTAGTATTCCAGTGGTACTGGTGATGTCTTCCTGTTAAATATAGACCATAGTGTGCGATAATAGTTTTTCCTCTATTGTTGACTCTTTGTACAAGACTCATACTTTTGAAGTAGCTCATGTAAGAATTTATATTTGTAGTGTTAATTGGTGCAATACTTGGCTGTATACAAACCCTTTCAATCATTCTTATCATCAATATGGCAATGTTACTTAAAAACCCACTAATGAATTACCATCACTTCTATCCATTCCCATACATTTAAATTCAACTTCGTTAGGTAGTCATTCACCTATTTCTACTTCTGTGTATCTCTAGATCCCCTACATTCTATATTATAAGACTCTGCAACTCCAGTAGTTTTGTGTGGTCTTTTTCCTGTATGTCCACAGTCACATTTGTTGATGTTTACTGGATTTTTCTTCTGTTTTGTGGTGTGGGTTATTTCCTCTTTCTTTGTCCTCTAATCTTTTGTTGCACAATGTATGTTTTAATATTTTAAAGTGTTAACTATAGGATTTAGTCCCTGAGCTGTCTGTTCTTGAGTTTGTACACAGCTAGTGTTATGAAAGAGATTTCTTTGAGTTCCAAGAGCTAACAAAACCAAACAAACCAACACACACACACAAAAATACCTTTCCCCATTCTGCAGATTGGCTCTGGATAGATCAGTCCTTCTCCATCTTCTTTGAACCTGTGCCTTTTCCTGGGCTTGTGCTTGCTGGTGGCATTGGGAATTCCTCTATTCACTGTAACTCAAATGAGCCTTCAACTTCTTAAGAAATAGAGTTTCTTCCTCTCTGGGTGCTCTGTTGTGTAATTTAAAGGGGGTAAGCCTTTGCGCTGGGCTGTTTTAACTTAATTATTTCTTACATTGCTTTGGCTGTCCCAAAGCTGCTTCTGCCTGGAGGGCAAATTTGGGTAGGGCCATGCCTAGGAAGAGTTTCCTAGATCAATCTTTCAGATGGTTTCTGGATTGAATGGCACCCCAGTATGCCCATGAAGATTACTCCGGTACAAGGACAGGAACCCACATGGAAGAACAGGGTGGTTCTGTGCTGCTCTGGGAAGAGGACACAGGGAGAGGCCAACAAGGGTACCAGGAGTTTCTATGATTTTTAAAGCTTTTCTTGATTTGATGCTCATCCAGTTACTGCAGCCCTTTAACTGTTTTCTATAGTTTTGAGGAAAGCTACCATGTTTAAGATTCCTCTGCTACTTGAGTCTGAGAGGGGTGGGAACAGTGGCTACCCTCAGAGCCTCCCTCAGTGATCCCAAGTAACTGTTCAAAAGCAGTGATCAGCAACCAGACTGCATACCCCAGATTTGGGAGTCCTAGCTCTTTATGTGCCACTCTGTCACCAGCAAGCTGTACCAGGTACCAGGGCTGCAGATCCCACTGCTGCCTGTCTCAGGGAGCAGTGATGATAGCCACTATACTGAATGTAAAATTCACTAGTGTTGACCACAGTTATCAGCCTCTTCTTCCAGCTCTTCCTTGGATGTTGTACAATGTTCCACCAGCCTCTACAGTTTCAAAATAATCAATTCAGACAGTTCCTGCCAGTTCATTAGTTGTTTTTGTTAGAACAATTCCTGGAGTTTCCTGTGCTGCCATCTTTCTACAATCCCTCCTTCCTAATCTAATCACAATTTTCAAGATTAGAACAAGACAAGACCTTTAACAGATCAATAATTAGGCTTCCACCTTACCAGTCTAAGCCATTCTCATTTCTCGTGGATATAATATTTAGATATCTAGATTTGAATTAAGAACCATATGGCATGTTCTATGTAACTATTTGTGGGCACATTTTACTCATTTCTCCATATCCTTATTTATCTACTTGGTTTTTTCCTAGTCTAATTGATATTATAGACCCAACATGTTAACTTACATGCCTTTGAATGGAATTAGGCATCTTTCTAAGTTCTTGCCTCGAGTTTCCCAAATTTTCCCGTTCATTGAGTCTTTAGTGTCTCAGTAATTTTTTTCACGGCATCTGCAAGTCAAAACAAACATGTATCAATTCCATTTTAAAGTAGTAGATTCAAACAACTTAATGATATTAGTTCATATGGTGTCTGACAGATGTTTATATGTTCCCCTTAAAATATTATGGTGTCCCACAGCACATCGCTGCATTCATTGAGGTGTTTGGGTATGTTGGTGCACATTTTGGGTCCTGTGGGTCTAACCAATATAGTAATTAAGGCAAAAGTATAAATGTACTTAGGGTTACTGGTTATTAATTTTCACTGACATGTGTCTGGTCCCCATCCCTCAAATTCTGATTAAGTGTGGGATAAGATTCAAAGTTTTTTTCCTTTTTTTGTATGGGCAGCACCGGGAATCGAACCCGGGTCTCCAGCATGGCAGATGAGGCACCGTGGCCCACCCAAGGCTTTTATTCTTAAAGTCCCACACTTGATTACTCCTTTTATGATTCTTTTCTTTTCGTTAAGAAAGCTTATATGCTATTTCTGTAGATTTTTCTTTATAAGATTCATAGCTGTAAAAGTGACTTTACAACTAGACTTGCTATGATTTTGTTCTTAACAGGGAAAAATGACCCTGAATGTAACTTGTGTGGAGGAGACCCAGATAAGAATTGCCATTCCTGCTCCTGCCGTATATGTGGTGGAAAACAGGAACCCAGCATGCAACTTCTATGTGATGAGTGTAACATGGCCTATCATATTTACTGCCTGAACCCACCTTTGGATAAGATCCCTGAAGAGGAATACTGGTATGATTATCAGGTTTTTCTTTGTTACATATTTTATATTCAATTCTTAATGTGTTTGAACCACCATAAGTTGACTTCTGAAGAGACATAGTGCGAAGTAAAGTACTTAAAATGTTACAGCCAGTGGTTACTTGATATTGATATGTTTAGATTATTGCAACACCTTTTGAAATGCTCTCCAGCTCCATTTTTGTCCTCTTCCAATCCCTTCTTGATACGGAATCTGTGTTTCAAAATTGCCAATCTGATTGTTATTCCTTAGATCCAGAAGTTTTATTTTGCCTTACTGGGCCCTGCATAGTATTATTTAGTTGATTGCTCTAGCTATTTCATACTCCCCTCCTGTGGTAGTATGCTACACTCTATCCAGATTGAATATCTTTCAGCTCCTGAATAAGCCATATTCTTTCATTCCTATGGGCTTTTACACAGGATGCATTTTGTTCTTGGAAACATTTTCTTCCTTTCCTAACTTCAGGATGATATTCATCCTTCAGGTTTTTACTTTAATATGACTTCCTCTTGGGAACCTTTGTGGATGGCCCTGCCTGCCACCCAGCTGTGCTAGATACTCTCGCTATGATCTATAGTAGTGTTTATTTGTTCTCAGGTTTTCTGCAAGAATGAAGAGAATTTTTTTCTTTTTTGGCCCACCTGGCCATGTAAATATTTTGAGAGGTTAAGCGCTTTTAATACCAACTGAAGCTCTTTTTTATTACATCTTAAAACTTGTTCCTAGAATGGCCATGTTCTGTTACTAGCTTTAATATGGTTTTATTAATGTTCCTTTGTAATTTTTTTTTTAAAGGTATTGCCCATCCTGTAAAACTGATTCCAGTGAAGTTGTAAAGGCTGGTGAAAAACTTAAGATGAGCAAAAAGAAAGCAAAGATGCCATCAGCTAGTACTGAAAGCCGGAGAGACTGGGGCAGGGTAAAGAAGAAATTCTTCTTCTCTTCCTGGCACAAGTCATAATGTTTAAATACCAATAGTAGTAGTGGTATAAACAATTAAACAATATAGTTATTTATTAATATCATTGATGCTTAATATATATAAAAGGTTGGATTTCTTGTCTAGTCATGTTTTATAGGAAATAAATCAGTTAAATTTAAACTTAACTGATTTCTGAAACAGCTTGTTTTGTGGCTTTGTAGGGAATGGCTTGTGTTGGTCGTACCAGGGAATGTACAATAGTCCCTTCTAATCATTATGGACCTATTCCGGGGATTCCTGTTGGATCAACCTGGAGATTTAGAGTTCAGGTATGTTTTAAAATTGGCTTAGTTGAGAGGGGGGAAAATTGGGTAAAGATTTTAGCAATATTAATATCTATTGATTATAAGTGGGCTAACCTAGCTAGTAGCAATGACAGTCAACTGATACAATGAAAGATTTACTTTAGGGTGGGTAGACTTTTCCCCACCATGTTAATAGACAAGAACATAAGTTTTGCAATTAAGCATCAGTTATGCCTTTTTATCACTTACTACTCTGGTACAGTTATAGTAGTTACCATTCTTGTTAAGCTTTCTTAAAAGTTTTCTTCCCAAGGATTTAATATATGAAATTTAAAATGTTGTCTTTAGATCATGCAGTACCTTCTCATTTAGTGTCATTGAACTCTAAGAACCCTCACTTTGGGTGCTTTTTTTGTGGCTTCTGAACGAATGGGCAGAAGGAAGTACTAGCTAATCCAAGAATAAAATTCCTATTTCCTTTGAAGAAGCACTAGAAGCATTTAGAGTCGTATTTATGCCTAACTTCTTTAGAGAGTTAATTATATCATTTTGAAGAGTTACCGTGAAAGAAAAAGAAAATCTCTTGAGTAGAACAGTTTCCCATTAAAGTAAGCCGGAATCTAAACTTTAAACAAATGAGGCTTTAAATTTTGCATATCCTTGGTGCTACAGTTTTGAAATTAAAATAGTGTAATACATACACATAACTTAGTTAAGTACCTAGTGTAGGATTTATTTTTTAAAAACAAAACCCCACTTCTTACCCCAATTTTCTGTTTCTCAGAGATGACCATTTTGATTATTTCTTTTGGATTTACCTCGTTTCTAAATAATATGTTTATGCTTTTTTCTCCAATTTTTAGTTTTATTAATCTCCTATGGTAGGTGAACATGTAGTTTAACACTCACACTGTGTATCCTCCCATTCTTGCAATAATAGCATCATAAATTAGGCTGAATCAGTATTCAAGATTAACATAACTATCAATCTGTTTTTCCAGCTAAGCCACTTACTGTATGTTTAATTGCCTTTTTGTTTGCTTAGTTTTTTGTATACCTGTCATTAATATATTCCCAGATCTGAAAGCCCTTTTCAGTGTAGTCAATCATAACAGTTAAATCTATCACTTTTTTTTCCTTTAAGAACAGTCTTTTGAATCTTTCCAGCCTCCTGTTCTAAAACAAACTCATTCTGTACGCCTGCCAGTTTCCTCCTTGTCTTTACCTTAATCACCTTCTTGGAAATCCCCTTTGTCTATTTCCTAGGTTAGAGCTCCCACCATGTAATTCTCTTTATCTTCCAAAGCATCTTGAGAAAAAGGGTACATGGGAAGTAACTTCAAAATTTGCATGCCTGAAATTGCAATATTCTCCCCTTGTATTTGACTAGTTTAGTTGAGTATGGGCTTGTTCTTGAGAAATCATTTTCTTAAATCAGAAATTTGAGGGCATTTCTTCATTGTCTTTCAGTTTCCATTTTTGCTGTTGAAGACCATTGTCAGTCTGTTTCCTTACACTTTGTCAGCAGATACCTTTAGGATATCTTCTTAATCCTCAGTGTTTCAAAACTTGATGATGTTCCTGGTGAGGGTTATTTATTTAGCCACTACTCTGTAGCACCAGCTTAGGTATAGGACTTTCCAGAGTGAAGAAAAAGTCCTTACTTTCATGAAAATGAATCTCATGAAGCTTCAATTCTAAAAAGAGAATTCAAGCAATCAACCAAGATGATTCCTATAGAGAAAAATAAAGGGTAAGCTAGGACTGGTGATTTATCTTATATGATGACAAAGAAGGTCTGAAGCTGATGAGGTTAGCTTTGAACAGAGACCTAAATGAAATGAAGGATCAAGCAATGCGGTTAGCTGGGAAAAATAAATGTAAGGGGAATGAACTAGTAACTACAAAAACCCTGGGTTGAGTTGAAAGCACACTTGGATTGCTTAAGGTGCATCAGGAAAGCAGTATGGCCAAGGTGGAATGAGTGAAGAGGAGATAGTCACAAGGCTACAGAAGGCCACATATATAGAACCTTGAAGGACTTGAGTTTCTATTTTCTAAGACTTTTCATCTTAAGATTTTTGTTTATTTGTTTTAAGTCTGGTTTATTGTGCTACATATATAGTTGTCTTTTATTCTGAATGAAATGAGGTTCCAGTAGAGGGTTTTGTGAATTGCTCTGGCAGCTATTTTGTGGCCTCCTGAATGAACAATAGACAGCAAGATCAGAATTAGAAAAATCACCTATGAGGATCTTATACTAACCAAGGAAGAGTGAATGGTGACTTGGACCAGGAAACGGTTGTATTAAGATGTGAAAGGAGTCGAGAAATATTCTGAAGATAGAGCATACAGAATTTGCTGATGGACTGGGTATGTGATATATGAATCAGGAAAGTCTAAGATGATTGGAGATTTTTGGCCTGAGGAATTAGAAAGATGGTGTTGCCATTTAGGAAGTGGAAAAGATTTGGAAGAACATATTTATTTTACCCAGATTGATGAGGCTGGGGGATCACGGTTAAGTTTGAGATACCAGTAATAAATCAAAGTGGAGATACAGAGTAGATTTTGGGTAAATGAGGCTAGAACTCAGAGGGGTCTGGAAGGAAAGATAAACATTTAGAGTAGTCATTGTGTGAATAGGGCGTGTATCTAAAACCTTAAGACCAGATAAAATCTTCTAGGGAGAGAGTGTAAACAGAAGAGGCCTGAAGCATGAACCTAGGGACACTCCATGAGTTAGCGGTGATTAGGAAAAACAGGCAAAAGAGGCTGAGAGGGAATAGCTAGTGTGTTAGGAAGAAAACCAGAAGAGTTATCCAAAAAGCCAAGTAAAGAATGTATTTCAAAAACGAGGTTGTGATCAACTTTCAAGAACTGCTGAGAAATTAAGTCAGTCACCCAAGACCATTGGATTTAACTACATAAAGGTCATAACTTTGACAGATGGTTTTCATACAGTGGTAGTGTTGAGTAAGTAAAAGAAATATATTTAAGGGAGAAGAGAGGATTTAGAGAAAGCAACTATAGAGACAAACATTAGTTTTGATTTAAAGGTCTGAGAGGTTCTTGTCTTTTGTTGTTTGTTTTTGAAGGGTTATAACAGCATGTTTTATGGTAGGAATGATCTAGCAAAGGGGAAAAAACATGATGCAGGAGGGGTGGAAATCTGGAGTGATGTTTGGATGGTTTCTTCATTTAGGATCCAGATATACTTTATGTCCTTTATAAATCTGGGTGTTGAGGTCCTTCAGCTTTGGGAAGCTTCCCTTATTTCTTCCCTTTTTTCTGTCTTTTGTTCTGAAGCTCTGATTGCCCAGCTTTTGAAACTTGTCCTGGGCCTCTAGTTTTCCTTTGGTTTTTATTCTTTATCTCACAAGCCTTCTACCAGCCCTGCATTTTATATATATATATGTATGTATGTATGTATGTATATTTTTCCCCCCTCATAAGACCTCTTCTGTTTCATTGTTCAAATTGCCACTTATTAGATACATTCTTATTTGGATATGGTATCTGAGGTTAACACTTCTGTCTTGTTTTTCTCTTCTCACTTTGTTTCATAAGAGATTCTACTTTTTGTGGAGTTGATTTGCCTATGCCTTTCATGTTATAAGCTTTCCTCAAATACCTGATGTTTTTTGGTCTTTATGGGCAGCGCCTGTAGATTTCACTTTAAGATAATGGATGAGCCGGCTTTTCCTTGGGAAGGTAACTGATAGACAAATTAGTTTCCTCATAGAGAAACCTTGTTTGCGGGTGAACCTAGCTGTGAATATTGTGGGAACTCAGTGAAGGGTGAGTCGGCATTCACTATGGAGACTTTTACTTATTCCCCCATTTTCAGCTGTGCAAACCTTTTCAGGTTGTGGGAGAGGGGCAGTCCCTTGGCTGCATGGACTTGGGGTAGGTACATGGAGTTTAACAACTCGTTATACAAAGTCAAACCACTATTACCCACTACCACCAGCACTCCTTTTTTTTTTTCTTTTTTCTCTATCCCATGGCCCCATTCTTAAGTACTGAGTCTTAAGTACTAAGCCTTGCCCGGTTCTTACTGACGTCTAAAATGCCCTTTTCCCCCTAGCCTTCTATGTACACTTAGGTTTTGGCTTCCTTTTGTCTGCTGAGAACAGTTTTATAACAGACAGATGAATGACAATACTTTCTCAGTGACTGTTATTTCAGTGAGCCAGAATTGAAGATATGAGAAAAGCAGTAGGCCTTTGAAGTAGAATAACAGGAGTAAAGTAAGATAATGAGTAGCATATTTGGGTAATGTTGAATAGTTTTGATTCAGATATCTAGGCTTCCTGAAGCAGAAACTGAGATATGGCTAAGAAAGTGATAGGAACCAGATTGAGAGAGGATAATGTGGAATACTTAGCTTGGCCTTGATAATATAGGACCATTTGATATGTTTTAACCAGTTAAAAATGAAAAGTATAGTGCTCTTAAAAGGATCATTTCTGTTTGTGATGATAGAATGGGTTTGAATTAGCAAAACTGGAAGCAGTGAAGAAAGGTCTACCATTAGTATCAATGACTCTAAGATTGTAGTAGTAGAGGTAGAAAAAGATGGACTTGAGAGCTTTAGGAGGTAGAATTAGCAGTACTTGTGACCAAATGGGTTTGTGAAATACAGAAAAATAAATGCAAAATGACTTCTGAATTTCTGACTTTAGCCAGTTGACTAGAGAATAGTGCCATACTCAAAAGAGAGGAACTAAGAAGGGAGAAGAGATCTGGAGCAGTGATAAGAGTAAATTCTGTTTTAGCTGTGTGAGGTGAAAATACTGATAAACAGTAAGTGAAGAATATTTAATAGTCACTTTGAAACTCAGAATTGTAGACACAAGCAGTTTTAGTCATTATCAGCTCCGTACCTAAGGGATATTTTTTTAGAAGAGCTAAAGTGAGAGAGGAAAGCATTGAGCTCTGGGTGAAACTCACTTCTTGTTTAGGAGGTTTTAGAATCCATGTCTTAGTTTGTCAATGCTGCTGGAATGCAGTACACCAGAAATGGAGTGATCTTTATAAAGGGGATTTATTTAGTTACAAATTTACTAATTTGGGAAGGTACATGGTGACATTTGCTGGGCTTCTTTCCTGGCTTGTTGGTTCCAGCAGCTTTCAAGGGATGTGTTTTTTTATCTCCACATGTCTTGGTCTGAGCGCCTTCTTCTGACCACTCCCTCCCCCCCCTTTTTTTATATGCTGTATGTTGGGGGTCACATTTCATTCTTTTTTCATGTGACTGTCCCATTATTGCAGCACCATTTGTTGAATTTTTTTTTTCCCCTGGGAAGTACACAGTCCAGGAATCGAACCCCCTCCTGCATGGCAGGCAGGAATTCTACCACTAAACTGCCTTTGTACCCTGCAACTCCCCCTTTTAAGTCTTACTCATTGTGGATGGCACTCCCCTTAGCCAATCACTATGTAACTGGCCATAGATGAAATTCACATCCTTATTAAGTCCACAGCAACAGAACAACTGGGCACCATCACTTGGCCAAGTTGACACCTGAACCTAGCTACTACAATCCAATAATATATGTGAAAGCACTTTGTAAATGTGGCTTAACTCACTTTTCAAAGGTATGTGAGACTCTTTTTACTTATGTTATAGGTGAGCGAAGCAGGTGTCCATAGGCCCCATGTTGGTGGAATTCATGGTCGGAGTAATGACGGGGCTTATTCTCTTGTCCTGGCTGGTGGATTTGCAGATGAAGTAGTAAGTCATGACACAGTCTCGTTCTTAGAGCCTTTCTTGATCATCCAGTAAAATACAGAAATTTTGTCTAGGATACATCAAATCCTATTTCTTTTCGGCGTTAACTTTTTTGTTGAAATAGTCGGTTCTGTACAAGCGATGAGGTACACTAATTGACAATTTGATTTATATATACATTTGATAACTGGTCTTAATGATAATACATAGTCTATAGGGTTTTTAAAACTTTTTATTTTGAGATAATTATAGATTTACATGTAACTGAGAAATAATACTGAGAGATCCCTGATTCTTTACCAATACTGAGAGATCCCTGATTCTTTACCAAGTTTCCTCAAATGGTAACATCTTACAAAACTGTAGTATAATATCACAACCAGGATATTGACATTAATACAGTCAAAATACTCAACATTCTTGTCACTAGGATCCCTCAGATTGTCCTTTTATAGACATATCTGCTTTCCTCCTGCCCCTACCTTATAATTTTGTCATTTCAAGAATTTTTGTAAATGGAATCATACAGTATGTAACCTTTGGAATTGGCTTTTTCACTCAGCATGATTCTGTGGAGATTGTTGAATGTATCGGTGGTTCATTCTTTTTTATTGTTCAGTGGTAATCCAAGGTATGGGTGTACCACATGCATACCATGTTCACCTAGTGAAGGACATCTAGGTGGTTTCCAGATTGGGGCTGTTATAAATAAAACTGCTGTACACATTATTATACAAGTTTTTGTGTGAACATTTAAGTCTTCATTTCCCTGACATAAATGCCCAGGAGTACAATTGCTGGGTCATATTGGTAGTTGCATGTTTAGTTTAACAAACTGCCCAGCTGTTTTCCAGAGTGGCTGAACATTTTACTGTCCTACCAGCAATGTTTGAGTAATCCAGCTTCTCTGTATGTTTGCCAGAATTTAGAATTGTCATTATTTTTTTTATCAGCCATTCTGATAGGTGTATAGTGAAATCTCATGGTTTTAATTTGTATTTTCCTAATGGCTAATGATTTAAACATCGTTCATGTGCTTATTTGCCATCTATATAGCCTCTTTGGTGTTATACCTCTTTAGACCTTTTGCCCATTTTCTAATTGCGTTGTTTGTTTTTAACTCTTTAGCAGATATGTAGTTTGCAGGTATTTTCTCCCAGCTTGTGGCTCTGTAGTTTTTTTCCATCCTCGTAATAGGGTATTTCACAGAGCAAAAGATTTTAATTTTGATGAAGTTTACTTTATCACTGTTTTCTTTTATGAATCATGCTTTTGGTGTCAAGTCTCAGAAATCTTTGCTGGCCCCTAGATACCAAAGATTTTTCTACTTTTTTTCTAACAGTTTTGCATTTTACTTTTGTTATGTGTGTTTGCTGTATGGCAGGGGTCACATTACATTCTTTTTCCATTTGAGTATCCCATTATTGCAGCACCACTTGTTGAATTTTGTTTGTTTGTTTGTTTGGGGCAGTGTGTAGGCTGGGAATCGAACCCGCATTTTACATTTAAGTCTGTGATCCATTTGAGTTATTTTATGTGTATGGTGTGAGATTTGTTAAGTTTCATTTTTTTGATCTTTGGATGTCCAGTTACTCCAGCATCATTTATTGAAAAGGCAAGTGGTCAAAGTGACAGAGAAGAAAAAAAAACATCGACCAAAGATAGAATTCATTTGCAATCTTTATAAACTAATCTCAGAAGTGACAGATTCCATTTGTATTCCATTTATATTTCATTCTTTACTACTAAGCTTAATAGGGAAGTTTACATAGAAGAGAGAGTTCTAATAAAATGAAATATTCAGACATAGGAATAAAATACATTGTTTGAAGCTAACTAGGTATAATTTTGGTTTTCCATTTTTATAGCCACATATTCCTTCACTGAAAAAGTAAGTTCAGTGTACATATATTTTTATAGGAAAATAGGGTTAATGAGAAAGTGGCTGCTATTAATTCATTTATAATTAATAGGAATACCTATATATAAATCAATCATTTATTTTCCTACAGTGCTTATATAGTCCCTCAGATAAAACCAGATTCTTTATATCATCAGTAGGATTTTACAAATTTCTATCCAGAGCTGAGTTCACAAGTATATTTGTTCTTTTAGGTAATACATACTTTAAAATGGTTCAGTCCTGAGGAAAAATCACTTGACTAGTGAAAATTGCAATTTATTTGGTTATTTTTTTAATCAAGACTTTTTTGAAAGGGGGCCTTAAAGATACTTGACTCCCATAGGAATTTTGAATTATGTCTTTTATAATCCTAATTAAAGTCTCCCTGTTTCCTCCTTAGTAAATTAGTAATTCCTCTTTTGCTTATTTTCATAGGATGCTATAATGATGAATTAGCAGCTATAGAGAGCCTGAAGATATAGTATATTTTCAGATGAAAGTAGAAAAGCTTACTGTCTTCCTGAAGGGCAAATTTGGCAGTACATTTATATTAAATTAACATGGCCAAGGAAACTGAAAATGGAAGTATTAAGGCTAATTCTTTGAGTACTTTTTTAGCAGTGATATTTTGAAGAGGTGTTTTTAAGTGTCTGGTGAGAAATACAAAGGATTTTAAACTGTTATTATAGTCAGCATTTAGAATATTTTTATGTCTCTACCGTAAAGCCAACTAACTGGAAATGGAGTCTCTTTAACATTTGTTATTAGCAGCTGGCCGATAGTATTTGTTTTCGGAGCTAACATTTATTGCGTCTGTGACCTTGGCCAAATTAATTGTAAGTCTATTAAATAGTATAAAGAGTTTTTTTAAGGCTAGAACACATAGGTTTAGTTAGATGTTAACAGATTTTGCAAGTATTTTCAAGCTTTTTGTTCTTTTATTGTGGGTAAGCAATGTCTATAGGAATAGATGGGGAAACCTTAATAAGCTTTTCTCATTTGTAAGAAAATTATTTGATATAATAGGAGCCAGTTATCTTCTGTTTAGATGAATGGACATAATGAAGTACTTGCTGATAAACTACTTAATATTTTAGACTAGTAACTTGAAAGTCAAATATTAGTTTTAGTGCCTTGTGTTTGGGTCATCTCACTTGAGAAAGAGGACCTCCAAAGAAATCTGCCTCTTACATTGTCCTAAGAACTAGTTTACTCAGTGGTCAGGAGAAACTCTGGAACTATTCTGTCTGGGTTTGTTTCTAGTGCCCTCTCTAAATAGCTGCTTAATCTTAGGTGAGTTACTGAACCTCTGCCTTATCAGAAAAATAGGGCTTAGAATACCTGCTTCATAGGATTGATGTGATACTTAAATGGATTAATCATATGTAAAATGCTTAGCCTGACCCCGTGTACACAGTAAGTACTAGGTAGGTATTATTGGTAGTGCTAGTAGTACTCAATTGTGCAGGTGTATTAAGAGTTTTATGAGGTAAAAGCTTACAGAAATTGAGACTGTATTGTAGGCAGCCTTGGACAACAAGCTAAGGAATTCCCAAAAATTTCTAGGGAAAATTTAATGATCTTATATGTGCTTTAGGATGACTTACTTGACAGTCTTTAGGGTAAGTTAAGGAAAAGAATGAGATGAAAATCTTCTAAGTTGTACCCAGTAAGGGTGATGGCAGGAATGAGGAGCATCCAGCTTGTTCAGGTGGGTGTTTTAAAAACCTGGGAGAAGAATAGAGATTGAGAAATAGATGGGAAATTAAATTACTCTGGAGCAACACCAGGTCCCTTCTGTAAATATAGTTTCTTTATGCAAGTTCTTCCCAGGTGGCAGCCTTGCTTAGGCTACTGCCTCATGGAAGTACAACTTAGTGAATCATGCACAAGAAGGTACAACAAGTTTAGGCTGGTCGTGTTTTTTCATATGAAAATCTAAATTAGTCTGAGATAATCCAGGGGCTGGATTGGGTGTAGAGAATGGGGAGTTAATGTTAATTTGTACAGAATTTCTATTTAGGTTAATAATAAACCACTTTTTTTGGAAAGTGGTGGTGATGGCAGCATATTATTGTGAGTATAATTAATAGCACTGAATTATATGTGATGTAGTTAAAAGAAATATTGGGTCAGTCCTGGAATAAAAATTTAAAAATAAAACACAGACTGTGTAACAGTGAACCCTATTGTAAATGATGAGCTGTAATCTTAGTACAAGTATTAAAATGTTCTTTCATGAGTTATAACAAATGGATGATAATATTGGAAATTAATAGGGTGGTATATGGGTCAAAAATACACCTAATGTATGGTTCATTTCCCGGTGCCTGCCCATGTTTAAAAAATAAGAAACAACTAATGTAAACTATATGGTTTATATTATAATTATATAATTATATAGCTTACATTACAATTTTAATTTTCTTTCATCAGTTGTAACAAAGGTACCACACTAATGCAAACTGTCAACAATGGGCAGATGCTGTATTGGGGTGGGGGAGTGCAAGGTCTGGAAATCGAATCCAGGTCTCCCACATGGAAGGTGAGCATTCTACCACTGAACTACCCATGCACCCAAGAACACTGTATTTTTTACATGATTTTTCTGTAAACCTTTAACTTCTCTAATTTTTTTTAAATAAGCAAGGATCTTAGTTGGAGCCCACTTCAAACAAACTGCTAAAAATAAGATCATCAGGAAAAGAAGACACTGAATAGATGCCTAAAAGAATTAAAAAATCATTCCTTTTTTTATTTGGGGAAAAAAACCTAATTGTCAATTTCAGAATTCGAGATTTAGCAGCAAACTTAGGTATGGTGTCAGTTGCAGCTGGATATTCAGTTATGGAGTATATTAAAGTGGTATTATTTACAAAGAGTCTAGAAGCTTAGTACTGATAACTTTATCTTAACATTTAATTAAATGAAGCATGCTATTCTCAACCCATAAGATCTTATTTGTAACAATAAATTATTTGGCTGCAGTGCAACAGTGGCTCAGTGGCAGAATTCTTGCCTGCCATGCCAGAGACCTGGGTTCAATTCCTGGTGCCTGCCCATGCAATAAATAAATAAATAAATAAAAATTATTTGGCTACACAAACTAAATGAGAAAAAATGCCTTTGGAGGTGCTGAAAATTATAACTTTAAAATGGAAGCTTTGGATGAAGTAATACAACTTGAAGGTATACCACACACTAGATTACCTTTGAATCCTTCCTTACTTTGGTAGGTACCTTTAATAAACTTGTCAACTTATAGCATCCCAAGCAAATGTTCTGCCTTTGAAACGAGAATTTGTATAATTATTCTTGGGTTTAAGTTTCTTAATACAGAAAATCTTCTCTTGCAGGACCGAGGTGATGAATTCACATATACTGGGAGTGGTGGTAAAAATCTTGCTGGTAATAAAAGAATTGGTGCACCATCGGCTGATCAAACATTAACAAACATGAACAGGTACTCATTGTTAGAGTTTGTAAATAAACTTGACTATTTAGAATCGGGGCTTTGTATAACAGTTTGATCATTGGACTATAATTTGTAATTAGACTGCAGAAGAGACTCTTAAATTGAGAGTTAAAGATCTAAAATTGAAACCTGATTGATTATACAGATATTCATAAGAATCCGAACTTACTTATTCACAGCATTATTTTTTAAATGGCGTAATTCCCAGTCTTACTTGAAACATGCACTGTGCATTTGAAAATATGTTGACTCCTTTGAAGGAAAGGAAACTTCTACATTTTAATGAAATTGAGGGCAAGGGAGTTATCTACTACACCATAGTTCAGAGTTAAGGACACGTTCTACTCAGCACAGATTTATCACTTTTAAAGTAACAAACTTCTTTTTTGAGAGGTTTCGTTAATGTGAAATTAGGGTTATGTTTCAGATCCACATTTAGTAGCTGCATAAGTGGAATGTTGCCTAGTTTGATCAGAGCTGTACTCAAGTCGCTTTTAGGATTTATAACTAGCAAGATTTCTTAAGCTTAATCAAAAGGAATAGTGATTTAGTCACAAAAGTCACTCTACTAACTAAATACCCTTAAGGTATTACAGAAGAGCTAATTGTGCTGACCTTTATTCTATAGAAACATTAATGACATTTCAGCTCCCATGGGAGCAGAAAATTTAATAACTTTGACATGTTTTATTTCATAAAGGCATGCTAATACCAATATTAATAATAGATAAGCAACCCAAATCAAAGATTGCAACTACCACACTATATACTTCGTCATGCAGATAATTTTATGGTTATTTATAAAGTAGGAAAAAAACAGTATCCTGTAAAGGGTGCTTGGTGGATTGATTGAGTAGAAAGCAAGTTATTTACTTCCTTGAATCTAAATCACTTAGTTTTATTTAGAATCTCCTTAGTTTCTGAAAACTGTGTAAAGAATACCAGTATGGTCAAGACTTTATTGCTTAGGAAGTTACATAAATTCTCTTGTTTTCATGTCTTCCTTCTATATTATTTCTGACAGTAGGATTATTTTACTGAACCAGCAGAGGAGACAGGTCAGATTAGCTGGTGAAAACTTTACTGAGGCAGGAGTCCCTTACTATTCTTTTTTTTCCTAACAAGAAAGCATCTCTTGGGCGCACAGGTGGTTCAGCAGTAGAATACTCACCTGCCATGCGGGAGACCTGGGTTCAATTCCCAGCCCATGTACCTCCACCCCCACACTGCTCCTCCCCTCAAAAAAAAATGAAAGAAAGAAATCATCTCTTTGGGAGAAATGATCTGAAGAGGAGTTAGAATTAGAAATATCTTGTGTTTTTGTCGATTAAAACATATCTCGAATTTGTAAAACTTTTTTCAGTTATCAAATCTGAAAATTATACTTTCATTTTAATAATTATTTTGCTTGAATGAAACTTTCATAACTAACCTGCACTTGTACATAGTAGATTCTTTTTCAGTTTTTGAACAATCTAATGAAGTGTTTCCTGTTTATCATATGTTAAAATCTCATTAGAAAATAACTGACAAGCAGGAAAAATATTTGTCTTTAAAGAAAAGGTAGTGCAAAAGAAATGTTACCTCAAGACAGTTTAGTAGTGACTTAAAATATAGATTTTTAACATTCAGTCAGTTTGTATATAAAATGATAAATGTGTCTTGTGATTCTAAGATCCCTTGGGCAAAGGTCTCATTAACATAAAAACTGATGTGAAAGGCTTTGACCCATTGTATATTCTTTCCAAGTAATATATGGCCCAGTTCATTTTTGCTTCTCTGCTAAGAAGTTCTTTGAGAACCTGCTTCTTGCTTCTGAGAGGTCTATTCCTGTTTCTTCCCAGCTTTTCTACTTTAAGAAGCTGAAGAGGGGAGCAAGGTAACCTGTCCTAACTTTATCCAGGGCAGTTAGAGGCAACCAATTGGTTTAGCTGCAGATAGAATAATTGAAGAGCCTTATTGCTATTGTTTTACCTAGTTTCTTCCTCTTGGACCCCTTTTAAATACCTGAACAGCCTCTATATTTATTTGAAGCCAAAAGTGAGTTGACAGTGCCAGTAAGTGCTGACAGTCATTATGGCTGAAGGTATTTGTGAACACTGAAGCATTTCACTCAGTGACGTGAAAGTAGTACTTTTTACCAATAGCTCTTAAAAAAATGAAGTATGTGTATCTCAATAGGCATTCCATAAAAAAGACTTAATACTTACATTGGAGTTAATGGCTATATTTTCTTTTACCTTGCAGAGTTTTGATGCATCTCCCTTTGAGATAAAATAGATAACTTGATAAGCTCCAATTCCTTAACCACAGCTCTAAAAGTTATTTTTAAAAATGAAGCACTTGTAAGTTTATTTGTTTTAAAAATAATTGAGGTCAAGGTTCTTCTTCAGAAGGTAGTTAAATAGTCTTAAGGCTTACTTTTTTTTATTTGAAAAACTATTTTGTATCATATCTGATTTCACCAGATAGGGTGTATTTTTTTTAACCATAACATGTTCTCAGTGTTTTCTTTTCACTTAAGTTAGGAAGTAGGTGTCTTAGAGGGAAAATGCTAACTTAAACAAGTCCTAGTTGGTCAGTAGAGTAAGTTCTCCTAAGAAAGGTCTTCTAATATCTAGCACACTGATTAATTACTATTAAACAAGTGTACACACTGAGGAAGTTTCATCCAAATCAGGTTCCACTTCCAGCTCAGTGTCCACGGCATCATGAAAATGTAGTAATCTCAAACAAAGACTTTTATTATCGTGCACAAGCATTTGGATGCTTATGTTTTATTTGAGTTGATCTTTTTGCTGAAGTCCTTTAAGGATATTCTCATATTGAACTTGGATTTGATAGCTTCTAAACTCTTAAAGAGTTTTATTTTCTGGAACATAGAAAGTAGATCTAGAAAGGTCATTTGTACCTTGCTTACACAGTTCTTTTTTGAATTTCTTTCTACGTTATTCCAGCACCTTAACTAACTCCCCTATCAAAAATAACCTATTAAAAACACTTGCTTTAGTTTTCCAACATTTTTCCTACCCTCAATAAATGTTATTTAAAGAAAATTCCGTGTATTTCTAGTTGTTTTCTATTATGCATGGCACAGATGTTGTTACTTTCAGAAGAACCCTTCAGGCTATCTGAAAACCAATCCCCTGGCTTGGGGATGACATCAGAAAACTGATTTGTCTTCTCTGCTGGTGGGGGAAAGCATAATTCTATTATCTGGAATAATATGGAAAGAATCATAGAATCTTAACCATCAGGTAAGGCATAATTCACCTTTTAATTGAGCTAATGTGTGATTATATAATTAAAGAATGGTTACTTGGTATAAAAACTTTGTTTTGTTTTTTAGGGCATTGGCCCTAAACTGTGATGCTCCATTGGATGATAAAATTGGAGCAGAGTCTCGGAATTGGAGAGCTGGTAAGCCAGTCAGAGTGATACGCAGTTTTAAAGGGAGGAAGATCAGCAAATATGCTCCTGAAGAAGGCAACAGATATGATGGCATTTATAAGGTGCTCTATCTGGCATGACATCTTGTTAGTCATTCTTCCTGGGCTTTCAAGACAGGGTTGCCACAGGGAAGCTACCCTGGGGGGGCTAGAAGAAAGAGTAGGCCATCTTAATTCGCACTTCTGCTTATTTCGGAAATGAAGCAGATGTACAAAATGAGTTCCTAACTTTGATTCTTTTCTTTTAAGGCTTATGTGAAGTCTCTATGGGTGACTTATATTTTAGGTTAAGATTTTTGCAAATATATATTCTGTATTATAACACCATTTTCATAACTTGCCATTGGTTCTTATGTGTCTTTTTTAAATGATTTTTATTCAAATAGATTTTCAAAGCAGAACACATTTTAATATTAAAAATAGGTTTGTGGTCTTTGTTTTAAAAAAGGGGGGTCATTGGGTGCACAGGTGGTTCAGTGCTAGAAGGCTCACCCTCCATGTGGGAGACCCAGGTTCGATTCCTGGACCACACACTTAAAAACAAACCAAAAAAAAGGTGAGGGGGAAGGGCATCATTTGCCACATGTATTGTGAGAATGAAGGCCGTTCTCATCAACCAGACTGTCAGCATTCCAGACAATGTTGATAAAGCACTGAAGGGACACGGTTATTGTGAAGGGCCTCAGAGGAACCCTGTGAAGATACTTCGAACACATCAGTGTAGAACTCAAATTCATTCTCCTTGGAAAGAAAAAGAAGGGACTTTAGGCTGACAAATAGTGGGGAAATAGGAAGGAACTGGCTACAATTTGCACTAGTTATTTACAGTGCATGATCAAGGGTGTTACATGGGCTTCTATTACAAGATGAGGTCTATGTATATTCACTTATGTTTCAGTATCATTATTCTGGAAAGTGAGTTTCTCCTTGAAGTTCAAAATTTCTTAGATGAAAAAATATATCCACAGGGTTCATATAAGGTCAGCTGTACCTTGTTCAGTAATTCAAGCCCAGAAAGCTGAGTTAATTCTTGAAAGATATGACATTAGACTTGTATCAGATTCAGGTGCTTTGATTTAGCAGACCCCAACAGTTAAAGATATCAGAAAAATTTTGTATAGTATCTATGTCTCTGAAAAAGGAACAGTTCACCAGGCTGATGAATAACATCTAAGGGTTCAGCTATGAAATAAGATGCCAAACCAATTTGTGACTTTTTAAAATGCAATAAAAGGGCAGGCCACGGTGGCTCAGCAGGCAAGAATGCTTGCCTGCCATGCCAAAGGACCCGGGTTCGATTCCCGGTGCCTGCCCATGTGAAAAAATAAATAAATAAAATAAAATAAAATGCAGTAAAATTAATCTGTTGATTTGGAAGGAGGTGAAATGGGGCATCTACTCTTACTTTATCTACCCATTATGCAAAATCCTATCAGTGAGAATAACCATGTTACTACATCACATTTATAGCTATCTGTACTTGTGTAGGAAACTATCTAATAAGACATAAAGTCGAAACAATATTGAAGTGAATAATCATGATTTGCCACTCACAGCAGTGAGTATCTTTTAAAGTGGCATTTAGTTCTGACAAATTTGCTTAGATCACTGTGATGATATTTTGCATAAGTCTAAATTTTAAATCTCAAACTGTTACTGAAATGTTATAATTTAGGTGGTGAAATACTGGCCAGAGATTTCATCAAGCCATGGATTCTTGGTTTGGCGCTATCTTTTAAGAAGAGATGATGTTGAACCTGCTCCTTGGACCTCAGAAGGAATAGAACGGTCAAGGAGATTATGTTTACGTTTACAGGTTAGATTACATTTGTCTAGGCTACTTGTATATACATAAAAATATACACATCTGTACTATCTCCATGCTTCAACATTGGATATACCCCATAAAAATTGGTCAGTAGACTGTGAGGGGTGAGGAAAGAGATCATGCAAGTATAAGAAGGAAAAGAAGGTAGCATGTCCCAGGACTAAGGGTTGTACTTGGGAAAAGCTGGGTTTGTCGATAAAAAGTAAAATATTTCCACTTCCATTTGGAAATATTTCCATTGAGGAAAAGGAATAAATTTAGATATCACAAGCCTTGAAAGGGAAGTTTATCCTAGAGGGCCCAGGGGATGTATCTCTGGTAGGGGAAAGGGGGAGGTGGAGGTGGCTTTAAAAGAGTGGTCTTTCTACCCTTCTCACTTTTCCTCACCCCTTTTCTCTTTTCCCTCTCAAGGCTTCTTCCCTGCCCTGTCATCACCTTTAGTGCTTTGCCTTTCCCCCCCCTTTCTCCCTTGCTTAGCTGTTAACCATATAAGACTGTTGGTTTTCTGTGCATAGTGGATGGTATGGCTGCATTCTCCCTTCACTGCCTAGACTTTTTCCCTGACACTGACTTCAGAGCATGATTTGAATTCATCCCCCATCCTTCCCCATTGTGCTTCTTCTCATAAAGACTACCAGCTTTGCCATTTTCCCTGGCTCTGCCCATATTGCATGTGTAGGGGCTGAACTATGGGCAAGTGTCTGACCACCCGCGCAGGTGAGTGTATGTCTTCTAGTGCAAGTCTGTCTCTGTTTTTGTTTTCTTTTTAACTCATAGAATTGATTTTTAAAAAATATTTTTATTAATAAAACAACATACCAACATTCTTAACCTATAAACATTCCATACATGGTATAAAATCAGTGGCTCGCAATATCACCACATAGTTTATGTTCATCACCATGAGCATTTGTTTTTGAACATTTGTATCACTCCAGAAAAAGAAAGAAAAGAAAGAATAAACTCATACATACCATACCCCTTACACCTCCTTCTCATTGACCACTAATATTTCTATCTACCCAATTTATTTTAACCTTTGTTCCCCCTATTATTTTTTTATACATATTTTTTACTCATCTGTCCATACTCTAGTTAAAAGGAGCATCAGAAACAAAGTTTTCACAATCACAGTCAAATACAGAATTGATTATTTAAATGAGACTCATCAATTGCTAAAATAACTGTCAAAATAATTCATTTTCTCGCTAAATATTTTAAAACATTTGCTAAATTTATTTTCAAAAGATTTTTCAGATCCCTATATTCTGCAAAGCACTGTGAAATATATTAAGCTTTAAATGTGAGCAGTATCACAAAGCATGCAAAAAAATAAAATAGCCAGTGAAACATAAGAATAATAGAATTTATTCTTTCAAGCCTAACCTTTACCTAGTATTCAGTAATTTAGGGGCTTTAAATCTTGTAAAATACCTTTTAGAAGGCTTAATTTTGGAAATGCAAAATTAGGCCCTCAATTTTTTATTAGATTAACTCCATAATTTAATATAATCCCATCTGTTAGGTTGTCCTCTGTTGTCTGTGGTTGATTTGACTTACCTTCTGATTTAGATTCTACCATCCTTCTCTTCCTCAAATTTTTCAAGCCATTTGGTTATAACTCTGCAAGACTTAACCTTTGGTCTGAAGACGTGCTTTTGATTGCTTAGATGTGAAGCTATGAGACCTGAAAAAATCATTGTGTTGTAAAATGGAATATTTTAGGGTCAAGGCCACATGTTTTTACACTGAATTTGGAATTTTAAGTCTTCTGTCCTATGAATTATTTGCTCTTGAAATCTTTATTTCTTGTATAGAAAGTGTTTAAGTTTGGGAAAAAGTGTAGACATTCTCCCTCCTCCCCTCCCCTCTCCCCTGCTCTTTTTAAAAATTTTCTCACCAGGACCTTTACTGTGAAGCTTAAATATTGTACTTTATCCCCATCAGTATCCAGCAGGTTATCCTTCAGATAAGGAAGGAAAGAAAACTAAAGGACAGTCAAAGAAGGAGGCCTGTGGAACCTTAAAAAGTCCTGGTCCAGATGGTAGGTATAATTGCAGAACACTTATCATTAACATACTTTCTAATAAAGAGAATCAATGAGAGTATCTTAAGAAACTAAAAGCAAAATAAAGGTTTTTGGGGGTGAGAGGGGTGGAATCTTTTTGTTTAGCTTAATAGTTTCAGAGCAGAAACAGCAGCAGACATGTTATCCTAAAGTCTGGGGGTAGATAGATGCTGTTTCATGCAGTTTATTTTACTAAACATTGGTGCCAGTTAACATTTTGCCTCATAGTTCTACTTAGAACCACTTGTAATTCTGATGGTGTATACTCTTAATCTAGATGACTGTCCAACCGCCTCAAAAATGTTCAAAGCAGATTCAGGGGAAGCAGTTGAGGCTTTCCAGTTAACACCTCAACAACAAAATCTAATCAGAGAAGATCAACAGAACCAGAAGCTATGGGATGAAGTGCTCGCATCTCTTGTAGAAGGACCAGTATGTATAGATTTTTTAAAATAATAATTCTCTAGTATATAGAAATAATGAAAAACAGTTTCCTTATGGAGTGTGATTTTCTTTGCATTTGCTGAAGCAAGATCCAAAATGGAGAACAAACTCTAGTGGTTGTCATGAGTCAAGAAGGGGTGACAGGTCAGGGAAGCAGGAGTGACTATAAAAGGACAACAAAAGGAATCTTGTGATGGAAATGTTCTTGACTGCAGTGATGTCAGTTGTCTGGTTCTGGTACAATACTACAATTTTGTAAGATGTTAAAACAGGAAAAACTGAGTATAAAGGATATACAGGAGAAAGAAGGGGGGAAAGAAACATGATCCTGCTTTCCATTCTTCACATCCATAGCCACTTCCTTTCAGAAATAATCTGAAGCAGTACTTGAATGCTTTTAAAGTGAGTTTAGACCTCTTATAACATAACATTGAAGTTCACAGAAAGGATTTTTAGTTGTGGCAAACACTTAACTTACTCTATCTAACTCATCAGGAAGATTTTTGTTGTACTTCAGAGTGACCTGATAGCATTAAGTCTTAAGCAGTTCAGTAGTTTGTTAAAAACATATGTGTTCAACTTCGGAGTAAAACTAACCAGAGTTGATTTATTTTAAGTATTTTATGTTTTGAATTTTCCATATTTTAGTAATCATAAAATTTTGAAGCAAAAAGGAATCATAAGGTTTCCTGGACTTTGTAGTAAGCTATGTTTTGTGAAAGTAAATATAAATTTGAGATTCCAGAAGTTGGAGATTTCAGATATGTATTGTCTGTTTAGTCTTTGCTCATTTGTTTATTCTGACTCTTCTGTTTTATTAGATATTAACCCCTTGTCACATTTAATGCAGTTACTTTTGTTTTCTTTCCCTCTAAAGTGTTGTGATGTGCAATTATTGAACTAAAGAACTCTAGTAGCCTCTCTTGAAATTCCATCTTGTCATCTCTTATTAATTTCTTCTTTTCATTGTTCCCTTTATTCCTCTCATTGCATTAGCAAGAACTTCTTAAATGTCTGAAATGGGGTTAATGAGTATTAATATGTGCATACCATCTTGATTTAAAGAGAACTCTTAACAGAATTTTTCCAGTGAATATCTTGGTGTTTTTGTTTGAGAAATAGTTATCATTATTATATTAAGGAAAACTGTTCTAGATAACAATTTTTAAACTTTTCAAATAGGTGAATTTTATCGAATATCCTTTTGATTTATATTGGAATCATCATTTCCTTAAGCCTGTAAAGATTGTGTGTTGGGTTATTGATGGTAGAATGAGGCTTATGTGTTTAGAGAACAGAGGAAAGTGATTTATAGATGTTACTTCTTTTTAGCCAAGAGACAAGGCATGAGCATAGTCTGATTCTGTTAGGTAAAGCTTATTTTCATTTAAAGCTAATAAGATACAGAATGCAGTTGTTATGATCTCATTGCATTCTGATAGAGAGGATACAGCTGGCTAGTGATAGCCCAGTTGACCTCTAACTGTGGGTGGGCAGGGGGACAAGGTAACAGATAGAGGTGCAGGGAAAAGGCATCGGAGTGCATGTAAAAAATTCTCTTTCCTGAGGTTGGTGCCCTACTGGTGGCAGGATCTTATGTGCCATGGTCAAATGATTGTTACCTTGCTGCTAGGGATTACTCTGGATTTTTATGTACTTTTATTCCTGGACAAATTTTATACCCATTCTCTTCTGATAAGACAAGAACATGTGTATTAAGCCAGAAAAATCAGCCATTAGCCAATGGTGACTTTTAAATAAACTTGCATATTAAGTATATATAAATATTTATATTCAAACTCCTTCTCAATATCCTGTGTGATATGGCAGCCCTGTCTACCTCTGCCGTCTCCTCTGTTGCTATTCTCTTGAACCAAAACTTCTTTGGCTACCAAGGTCTCTGTTTATTTCAACACACTCAATTTGTTCCTATTCCTAGGCCTTTATATACCACTGTCTGCCTAGAGTTCTCTACCTCATGTCATCATTCCTTCATATCCTTTAATTTGCTGCATAAATATAACACTCCTCAGAGAGGCCTTTCTTAGCTATTATTTCTGAAATAGCAACTCATTACGCTTGCTTTAATTTGCTTTGTTTTCCTCATAGTTATTACTATATAAAATTGATTTTTTTTTTTTAGCCTGCACTCCTATGGAAATACAGGTTTTTGAGAGCATAGACTTTACTTCCCCACCCCCCCCACCCCCCCACCCCCCCGCCAAACTGT
>PVIY010036098.1:0-25731 GCA_004026745.1 Myrmecophaga tridactyla
GAGGTTTCCTCTTATTACTGTTATAATGCACATTAAAAAAAAAGATATTCCAGTGCAGGTGAGATAGCAGCCATAAATCATGGGTGGAAGGAAGATCCAATTATCATTATTTATAAAGGATTTGAAAATCCATATCAGAAATCCAAAGGTATTGATGAATTAAACCATTAAACTTACAAGAGTTCAGTAACTTTCCAGGGTACAAAATTAATAAGCCAAAATCAATAGCTTTGTTCCAAAGCAAAAATAATTAGGCAAGAAAATGGAAGGAAAAAGGTCCCATTCACAATAGCAATAAAAATGGAAACTATCTAGACATAAATAAGAAACATGCAAGTTCTATTTTAAAAACTGAAAA
The DNA here is from genome assembly GCA_004026745.1 of Myrmecophaga tridactyla. Taxonomy (NCBI): domain Eukaryota; kingdom Metazoa; phylum Chordata; class Mammalia; order Pilosa; family Myrmecophagidae; genus Myrmecophaga; species Myrmecophaga tridactyla. The sequence continues at coordinate 359 of PVIY010036098.1, forward strand.
CTATTAAACCTGATTCAAACATAAAACAAGAGTATTAAACAAGAGACATACCTATTCTATAAGGAAAGAGTTACTATCATATGATTCTTCCTAAATTAATTCTCAAGGTTAATGCCATTGCAAAATGATATGAAATCACTTTAAAGCATGCTTAAAAATTCTGAAATGTACTGGTAATAAGGCAAAGATATTAAATCCAAGAATATTTTAGGATAGATGAATAATAAATGTACTTGCACAAATAGTAAAAAAAAGCTAAGAAAATTAAAACAGGGCAATTATGGTCTCAGGAATATGTACCCTGAAATAGTAAAATAAAATAGAAATTTAGAACAGTCTTCAAAATTGAAATTTTAAAACAGTTTTAGGCTTGAACTGTCTCATACTTGAATATGAAATCAAAGCCCCTGTAAAAAACAAAGTGCTGATATCCTGTATCTTTATTTCTTGTACTCCTAGACAAATAGATACACTCAAATAACTATTACAATAACAACTACAACAGCAGCAACTAATATTTATTTAATGCTTCTGTTATGCCAGGAACTGTTTTAAGCACATTATATGAATTAATTCCTTCAATCAACAAAACGATTTTATGAAATTGGTACAATTATTTTCCACAATTTACAGATCAAGAAATTGAGACCTGGAAAATCACAATAACTAGCCTACAAATAGTGATGGTGACATGAGGATGCAAACACAGCCTGGCATCAGACCCCAGGTTCTTAGGACTAAACTGTAATTCTGCATATATGCATATATTCTATAAGTATTTCTAAGTAGAGGGTCAAAGGTTTGACATAGATCCACTGATATATTACTACTAATACAATATACTATATAATATAATATAATACTTGTTATTTCTTGACAATTTTTTTCTTTATACCCAAATGTTTTGTTTTGTTTTTTTAATTATGCAGCAAGCATTCCTTTATAATCGTAGTGAAGTACTTTTTCAGAGGTGACTTAAGCCTGGTGACTTCTCCTTGATGCAGGGCTCCACATGCCTACCAAATTTGAATCATTTTGCTCATCTGCTCTCTCGCCCAATAAATTTATGCCTATTTTATTTTCACAGTGGCTACCATCATTAGCATCACTATTAGCATCATGCCCATAATTTGAGTTCCAAAAATGTTCCATATCTGGCAGGCGCTTTATATGCATTATATCAATTACTCTTTTAATTATTATTCTCATTTTACAGAAGATGAACCAAAGTCTGGAGAGATCAAGGATTTTGCCCAGGGTCATATAGCACATACAAGGTCATGTGCAGGTCTGGCCAGCTCTGAAGCCTCTATTCCTTCCTTTCTGCAATGCTGTGTCTCATGGAACTTCCAACTGAGCTCAAGTGGAAACTTCATAGGCAAAAACTAGCTTTTAATACCTTGTTGGTTTATATTAAATTTGGATGTGTACACAATCACCTTATTCATTATACGTTTATAATTAAGGGTGAATTTGAAATTTCAGTCTCTCCATGCTCTCTGTCTTTCTTTTCCTCTTCAGATGATGTTAGAAAAATCACGTTGTTGCCCCAGTTTTAATCAAATGCAGATGCCCAGTCTCCTCTATCAATTACAAAGGTTGTCCCATATACCAAGAACTGACACTTTCATTTAATCAAGAAATATTTATTGAATATCTACCATGTCTTCTGCTAACCACTGAAGGGTGGATAGAATGCCATTTTATTAGAGTGATGCTGGTTGCTATAATAAATCAATTCCCAAACCTCTGAGCTTAACACAATAGAAGTTAATATGGAATAGCAGTATTCCTAACCCTAACCCTAACCCTAACCCTAACCCTATCACACATATATACAAAGTTAATCAACATAGCATTTTCCCAGCTTTACAAGTGAAACTTCGTTTTGACTGTGCACTAAATTAACATAAGTTCATAGAAGATAGAAATACATGACTTGGAATAAAAACACTAACAGTATTTCTCAAGCTAACAATAACCCTAACACTATCTTATATATATATATGAAAGTAATCAACATAGCATTTTCCCAGGTTTACAGGAGAAACTAGTTTTAACTGTGGCACTAATTTCACATTTGTGCCTTGATGTTAGGGAAACAATGTCTTAGAATAAAAAAAGAAAAATCATATGGGTGTTCTGGGTTGGGTAAATTTGTCCTGTTTGTGATCAAGCTCCTTTTCTCTTGCAGTTTCTTAAGATCTTTATCCTTTTTCCATTCCACCTAGCTTAAGGGGGAAAGAAGTATGGAGCACTGCATAGGGACCTTTTATATGGGCTTGTTCTTGAAATGGTCCACATCACTTCTGCCCACGTCCCACTGGCACTGTCATATGGCCAACTGACTTAAAGACAAACTGAGAAATGTAGATGTGTGCTCAAAAAGTCATGAACCACACACACTCTCTCTGCTCATTTGTCACTCACAATCTGGTGGGGGAGATGGACATTAACTCTATTATATATAGAAAAAATGGACCCCTTCAGTGGTGGTGCTTACCCTTAAGGGGAGGTATATGGGACCAGGAGAGCCCATGATAGCTGGTTTTGACCTAATTAGAGAAACCAGAAGGTGACTCCTAAGAAGCGAGGTTTGAATCTCTAAGATGAGGAGAGAAAGATGGGAGGAAACAGTTCAAAGACCTGGTGACAGGAGAGTTCATGGTGGGTGGGTGGGACAAGGAAAAGAGAAAGTGATAAGAGGTAAGAGGAGACTGGGGAAGCCAAACCTGTAGGGTCTTATGGGCCATTTAGGAGTCTGAGCCCTCTCCCAAGGACAAGGCAAACCTGTTGAAGAGTTTTAAATAGCAAGGATAACCTAGTCAGATTTACATCTTGGAAAAATCACTCTGGATGCATTATGAAATCATGCTAGAGTTGGGGGCAAGAATGAATGTGGAAAGGCCTTTTGGGAGGCCCTAGGGGGGTGATAGTGCAAGGGTGCTGGAGGTGGGAAGAAGTAAAAGAAGTAGAGAATCATGAATTCAGTATACTTGGTGATGAATAAGACTTTGTTCTTTATCTCTTCAGTCATGTTCCTGGATGGTTTGGGTTATTATAGCTCCTAAATTTATTAATGAATAAAGCTGGACAACATTCCTGAGGGAGCAAAAAGCTGGTTAGATAGACTTTGGCCAGAAATGAGCAACACTGAAATGGAGCAATGGTTGTTAGTGGCCCAGGACTTTTTCTTATCACCTTTCTCTGTCAATACATTCTTCTTTCATTCCCTTATTCCACTGGCCTCAAGGAAGAGGAGCATGGGTCTGTCAACTAATACAGTGTATTGTGTCTATATGAGCATTTGCCCTTTAAAAGAAGATTGTCGGAGTGAAGCACACCTCATTTAAAGCTGTTAACCCAGATAAATAAGCCAATGGTGTTTGGAGTATTTTGGAGGAAGATGGCCTTCAAGCACACAACACAGAGACCACTTTCAGTATCTAATAAAGACATTAATTTTGGTTCTATCTGGGGCCTCCTCACTCAAATGAAGGAATTCTTCAAGTTAGCCTAGCCCTGGGCCTAGAGTTTTTCCAGATAGCTGAGACAAGTATCCCTGCTTCTGGGCTAACCTAAGTTCTACAACTTCAGTCTTTACAACTTGACACCACTGGGCAGAACCTAGCAACCAGAGAGATATTCCATCTCCTGATGAAAATATACATATGCCTGCATTTAAAAATATTTTTGTATGTACACAAAAATATAAAAGAAAAATATATATTCTATTTTTGCTTTTATATACTTAAGAAAGCCACAAACCACTTACAGGAGCTTTATTTATGGAAGCCTTTCCACTGTGTTTAAAAATTTGTGGCTTTGTTTGAAAGTAGATTATAGGAAACCATACTCTTCTCTCTTATTCCCCTCTTGTGCAGCTAAAAATATGGGATCAGGCCTGAGGTCCTGTGAGGTGACACCTGATTTATTCCTAGATTCTTCTAGATGTGTCTGAGTATGAGTCTACATAAATCAGCCTCTTTGCTTAGCCATATCACCAGATCAGGCCCCAAGAACTCTACACTCACTTTTGAGCTGAAGTCAAGGATCCAACAAACAGTCCCTCTAAATAGAACTAAGGAAAAGAAACAGACTTTTGTTGCTGGCAGACCCAGCCCCTTGCTTTAAAACACCGAGTGCACTTGTTCAAATAGATCTCAGGTGATTTTTAGCATCCCAGCATTTGGCCAACAGAGGTGTGTAGAGCAATTCCCCATTTATTTTACAATTTTGTGAGCTCCAAATTTGATTTAGTGGCCATGATAAACACACCTACAATACCTCCCCAGCTCCAATTTTTAAAAGATTTACTATGTTCTGGCTAATAATATATGCTTGACTAAAGCTCTTTTTTTTAACACCATGAAACTATTTTTAGTATCATTTAATTATTACTTAATCATAGGATTTGGAGCACTTTCTTCAAGGAGAATTGTAATACTTCATCTACAACCAGTAAGTGTTGCTGATATTTATATTTAAAAGGGGAACAAGTAGTAATATTCTATAACATTGAGTGCAGGGTGTGTGTTGTAAAGAATATCATAGACCCTAAAGAGTAAACCAGAGCAGTAAAGTAGAAAGTTGGATGTAAAATTTCATTATTCTGTGTTGCTTTCAGAGACTCTGGCCAAAGATGTCTTTCCCACCACTGGCAACTCAGCCTGAATATTCTCAGAATCACTGACCGTCGACAGCCACCTTTGATCCTTTTGCTGAAGCTGGCACAAAGCTGATTTTTATTATGACTTTGGACACCACTGCCAATTAATCAGTGAGTGTGGTCTCACCCGGCCTTTATGGTTATAGCCTGCAAACAGTCATCCCCACCCTAGCTCCCTTCCACCTACAGATGTACCTAGAAGAAAAGGTTTAGAGCCCTGACACCCAAATTCTGGGATGGAGAGAAACCATTTGTTTGGTTACTACATTAATGGAAGGGGTAGAAGGAAGATTAAGTTCTCTATTTTAATTCTCATTATAGTCCATTATTAATTACAGAATACTTGATAAGGATAGAGCTCCAAGTTAAGAGTTCGGTGGTATGGAAGACTGATGTATCAGTATCATCTGGGTTAGAAGTTTTTAAATATTTTCCTATCAGTGAAACTTCCTTTATATCAAATTTAAATGAGTAATCTCACATATAGAACAGATAAACCAGAGTTATACTAGTTGACCTGATGGTGAAGATTCTGGATGCTCATATACTCAGCTTTCCCCTCCCTTCAAAATGCTTTGTGGGATCTTGGGGTTCTAAAGCACCCAGTTTGAGAAACAATTAACCTCCTGAACCATTTGGTTAAAAAAAATCCTTGTGTCTAGGTGGCAGCAGTGACCATCCAGGTATAATGCAGAATGGAGGCAGAGAGAGGCAGAGGGAGGGCGCCCACATGTTACCATCACCATTGACTGGCTCTGTGGTAGGGGTTGGAATACATGCAAGACACACTGGGCCCATTTATGTATTTGGTTCTTGTCGGACAAAGGATTCTTCTCAGTGCTATAGAATGTCTATGTAAAAGTGGCTCCCAGAGGTGGCAGTATGATTTTCTAGATTTTAGATATCCAGCAATATGACATTCTGGCATTCCTTCTAGATTTTAGAATGGATTGGCTGCTGACTCAGTTTCCCCTTTTTGCCATTTCTGATTTGCTGCTAGTGGATGAGGACTAATACCTTGAAAGGGTATGACTGTGGTCAGAGAAGAGAAGCAATGAAAGGTCAGAATAACCTAATAGCATTTTGAAGCTCACGAGCTACCTCTCAGCCATTTCTTGGACACAGGTTTAGATGTCCAAAGAACATAGCTAAGATATAATGGAAAGTTAATTCCAAAATCTTCTTTGAAAATAATCAGCTGTGAAATGTATTTATTTACTGATTTACTCTGCCTATTTCCCAGCAAGGAAAACAGCATTCAGTTGTGATGCGAAAGCATTTAGGCCAGAGTAGTTTAGTAATTAAAATGATATTTTAAAATATAAAACAAGACTTCTAGGAAAAGGGGATGGAGCAATGGCTTCTTTCCATTTTTACCCCAAAACCTACTGACATAAGGAAGAAAGGTTAGAAAATTAAGAGAAATTTACTGCACATTGGTCATTGCCAAAGCCCGTGGTAACAGACTATAAAGAATATTAACGAAACATGGAGAGATTCAACTCATTCAAAGGAAGACGCCCAGAGGAATCCAGAATCACTCAGATTTGAAGCAGGATGTCATGTTCTTTGAAAATACATTGGAGGGCTCTGTGGGAATGATAAAGAAATGGATCCTAGAAAAGGTCAGGGAAGGAGGCATGGTTTGGTCCCTGAGATGTGCTCTTTGTCATGGCACAACAGTGGGTAAGTGCTGAAGGAAAACTAGCTTGGACCTCTGTCTTTATGGTTGTTCCGTTTCGTGGCCTGCATTCCTACTCTAGAGAAGTGGCCTAGAAGTGAGTCAGCCTGTTTTCATGAGAGGAAGTGGCCAATACTCTCAACATTCTTCATTAGAGTCAACTACATGAGATGATGTTTACTGAATATATGCATAGCTCTGTGTGTGCGCATGACAATATCTGAAGCTGATAGAAAATTCCTAAGGCATAAATTGCAGAAAATTATTAGGAAGCTATTTCAAAACAACATCTTTATTTGACACTGCTGGCAGGGGGCCACCCACTCAGCCACTGCACAATCCCAAATCCACAAACCTATCTTAATCGTTTTCAGTAAACTGAATGTTTGGAGAAAGTTGCCCCCCAACAACTTTTTGCCCCCAATTCCCCACCAAATGCCCACATCCTAACCCACAAAACCTGTGTTTATGTGATGTTACGTGGGAAAAGGGACTTTGCGGATATGATGAAGAATCTCAGAATGGGGAGATTATCCAGAGGGACCCAGTGCAATCACAGGGGTCCTTGTAAGAGGGAGACAAGGGCGTCTGCATGTGTGAGAGATAGATTTGAAGATGCCATGCTGCTCTGAAGATGGAGACAGGGTCATGAACCGAGGGGCCTCTAGAAGCTGGATAAAGCAAGGAAACAGATCTTGCCTTAGAGCCTCCAGAGGAAACGTGGCCATGCTGACATGCTGATCTGAGCCCAGTGGACCTGTGCTAGACTTCTGATCCACAGGACTTTAAGATAATAAATTGGGGCTATTTTAATGCATTAAACCACTGAGTTTGTGGATCTGCTCTAGCAGGAAAAGGAAACTTATAAAGAAGTCAAAATCCTGCAAAAGGGGACCCAGGGAAAGCGTCAATCTATATCTAATGAGTAAACATTTGAGCACAGGCCATGTGCCAGGTGCAGGTTAGGCATTGGGAATAGAGCATGCAGCTGTGGCCCTGATGCTCCAGGAGGGTGCAATAAATACCGAAAACAAAAGACAGGGCAGAATGGTTGTGGGAAACTTACTCCATGAAACAGGGTCCCTTCAGGTCAGTTCCTCTCTACTCCTCCCAGCAATTACAGAGAACAGGCACCTGAAAAAGGAACAAACGTATAAGAAACCAAACAAGAGATGATAAGACTAAAGAAGGAGCTACAGAATGAGCTGGCAGCACTCAAAAAGTAAAATAAAAATAAGAGCAAGGCAAGAAGGTAAATCTGAGTAGAGACCTGAGACTGGCATGGCCTTCCCGAGGGCAGAGGTGCCTGGGATTCCCACACATTGGGAGTGGATGATGGGGGAGAAAGAGCCTCCATGCCGTTGCCATTGGTCCTCCTGGAAAAGAAAGGAGACAGAGAGAGGCCACAGATGCCTGCTGAATGCCCCAGGGCTGAGGGAGGAGCGCTGCCTTCACATACCTGTGAAAACTCACGGAGCAGTGTGCCTGTGATTCGTGCTCCACTTGTGTGTTTGACTTTAATAGAAAGTTTACTAAAACTGATGGAGGTATATAGGAGATGCTGAGAGAGAGATGAGATGCTTGGCAGAGAGAACAATATGAAAAACTCAATTCTACTGCTTTGTTTGTCCATGTGTCTGAGAAAGAGAGAGAGAGGAGGAGCTGGGAGAGTGGAGGAAGGCCAGAAGGAGGGAGGGAGGGAGAGAGGGAGACAGAGACACCATGAAATAGAGAGAGAGAGAGAGAGAGGAGGCATAAATGCAGTTCTTTATTTCTAGAAAAGAACACATTAAATTAATGGTAATCTAAGTCACCAAATGGAAAATGATGGGCATAGGCCTTCAGAAAAACATTAAGAAGTTGCAGGAAATAGAATAACTGACAAATGGAAGGTGTCATGTTGCATTTCTTCCATGATAAACCACTGGTTAAAACTAATATAAACTTTCAGGTAACAAGAAGCTGCCCCTCCCAAGGGAACCAGGGAAAGGAGCTACAAGAATAGTTTGCATTGTTATGGAAAATACCCTTGATGCCTCATTGCCAAGAATAATGGCTCCTGCTTATTAATTCATTTGTTCCAGAAATACATATTGAACCTCTACTATGGGGCAGATGCTGTAGTAGATATAGAACATATATCTGAGAACAAGAAATTGGCAGGAGAGAATTTATGGAGTCTTATATGTAAAGGGAAAGGGTGAAGAACAATGAATCTTCATCTTAGAATTAAAGGCTTTCTGAACAACAGGAATGGAAGTATGTCTAACATAAAAATCATAGAGACTGGCTAGAAGGGGAACACATTTTTGAGAGAGGGTGAAACTGGGGAAAAGAAAGACATTTTTAGAGTATTGCATTTGTAACAGGATGCTAACCTCAATGTTTCCTGTTGTTCTGGGCTTTGCTGGAGTTGTCACACCATCTACCAATAAGACAGCCAGGGAGGGGACACTCCTGGTCCTCCCCAACCCCCCCACCCCTCACCCTTACACTGCCCTAATTTCCCAACTGCCAGCGTCTGCCCTCCTTTGCCTGATGATTTTCTCTGGCTGCTGATGCCTCCTCTGTCTGCACATGTGCAGGGCAGGCTGGAATTCTGGGTGACAGCTGGTGTATAAATGCCCCAGCACCCCACTCCCACAGTGGGATAACCTGAGGTGTACGCTGTTCACTGACTCCCAGAGGTTTTGTGCACAATGGTGATTGGATTGAAAAACACATCTTGCACCGGCATCCTTCTCCTTCCCTATTTCCTGATCTGTTTCTGGGATCCCCTCTCTACTAATCTTCTTGCACTCACATCCCTGTCTCAGGATCTGCTTCGAGAGAAATCAAAACCAAGTAAAATGCAAAACCAGTGTTTCAACCTTTGGCTTACAAATGAGACAGGGAGATAAAAAGGCCTAGAAAGGATGGTAGTGAGGATTTCTGTGGAGAGAATTGTTGGAGAGTGTGCATTTTCCCCATCCCAAGGGGAGGTAAGTGAGGAGGCTTTGGGATACCTCTGGAAAACCTTCATGCATGCCATGGATTTTGAAGGTAAGGGGCAAAGGATTGCTGCCTGAGGCTCACCTGCCAAAGCAAATGGGTGAGCAATGGAACAGAACTAGACTGAGAGGGAGCAGGCAGTAATCCACAGGAGTGGATGCTTCCTGTAGGCCAGGCATGCATCCACAGGAAAGACACCAAATTTAGGCTGTTGGGCTTGCAATGTGACCACATTTCTTCCCCTCGTATTCATACCTGTGTGATGTGCCTGCCCATCTTCTCCTGTCGGGAAGCGGGGCCTCTTTCCCCATTCCTTGCAAAAGAGCAGGACTTGTGATTTCCTTTAGCTGATAGAAGTTGACAGGAATGTCATTGCGCCTGTCTGAAAACCTATACTCAGGAGGCTTTGTGCACTTGGACTGTTTCATGGAACCATGCACAGGAAGTATGGGAGCAAGACTGAACCTGCTGGAAAATCTGAGAACACATAGGCCAAAGTTGAGTCAGCCCAGTTGTACCAGCCAAAGCCTCAAACACTGAGGTGAGCATCCTGTTACAAATGCAGTACTCTAAAACTATCTTTCTTTCCCCTAGTCTCACCCTCTCTCAGTATCAGCATAGCTGACCTTGCTGACTGTGGACACATGAGAGAGCCCTGCTGAGAGTAGCAGAACCAACAGCCAAGCCAAATCCAGTGTCAATTGCTGATCCTCAGAATTGAGAACTAAATAGTTGTTTGTTCTTATAAGATACTAATTTGGGGGTGGTCCGTTACCCAGCAAATGCTTACCAACACAGAGAGTGAAGATTTAATGTTGTTAATTCTACTGGATTTTTTTCAATCTGGATAGTGAGACTATGTTCTAGTTTCTGTGAATGATCAGAAAAGTATATCTGCCTATAAGAGAGTCTCCAAATTTAGGGAGGGAGGGCCCACAGAGCTAGATGTTCACTCTCAACAGTTACAACCCTACCAGTTAGGTAAAACTCTTCTACAATTTCTAGAATCTCATGAAGTTCTAAGCAGTTGATCACAAGTCTCTTGGGGCTAGAGGTCGTGACTGATTAATCTTCCTACTGAGATAATATAACTCTATGTGTGAATATATATGTATGCGTGTGTCTGTTTGTCAAGTACCTTTGATAGTTAAAAACCACTGAAGAACTACTTTCTCTCACTTATCTTGTCAAAACAATTCCTTACACTTTTCATGTAAAACTATTACCTGAAATAGTAACATTTTTTTTGCAATCTAAAATTTTACAAATTGCTGCTTAAAAAATAAAAAATAAAATAAACCCATAAACCCCATGAGAAGAGTATACTATAATGAATGTGAAAGTATTTCAAAATATTAAAACAGATGAAATAGCTTCCATATTTGGGAATTCATGGGAGACAGGTGAGAGTTGTTCCAAGAATTTGGAAATAAGGTATGAAAGTGAAAGTACTAAATCAACACTTACTGAATTTGAGCTGGAATAAACAGACTCCTCCCAGGCACAGAGTAGGCCAATAAGACTAGAAGGACATTTGGCTGAAGGAAAATATACCAATGGAGGGTGGGGAAGTTGGACATGGAGAAGTGATATATTTAAAAAGAAAGAGTACAAGAGGTAAAAATAGGGGCATTAGATACGAAGAGTTGGTAGGTTAGAGACACTTTGCTAAAAAAATATTTCATTGCCATCTACTATCATGGAATTACATGTAGCATTTTCTCAAGTTTTTAATCTCACTCTCATTCTTTGTTCCATCTATTTTTGCTTTTGTTCTTCTCCTTTATCAGAATCATAAAGTATTTTATTGGTCTTTTCAAAAACAATGTTGGAGTCATTTGTCCTTTCTTCACTCTCCACCCCCCGCCCATTTTAAAAGATTTTTCAATTTCCCCATCTTAGTTGTTGTTTAATTTTGCTGTTCCTATTTCAGTTTTAAATGAAAAATTACTTTACTTACCAGGTTTTCTCTTTTAATAATGAAGGTAATTAAGGCTATAAATTTTCCTCTGAAAATAGCTTTTGATGTGTTCTGTAGCTTTTGTTATGGAGTGTCCTTTTTCATTGCCTTCTAGACAGTTTTTAATTTCCTTTTTAATTTCCTTTTTGATCAAAGATTATCTAGAAGTATGATTCTTAATTTTAAGGTCATTAAGATTCCTTTGGTTACCATTTAATGATGTATATCCATTTTATTAGCTTATAATCAAAGAATGTAGTTTAAAAAAGCTCTCCACTTACACATTTTTCTGTCCCCTTCCCTCCTCCAGTAGCTACATATATGACCAATTTTTAAAGATGTTTCATGAGTATTTGAAAAGACATATTGAAAACACAAGGTGTATCATTTTAACTTGCTCATTAATTGTGTTTTCTAACTTATCCATGTCCTTTATTGAACTGGAGTGTCCAATTGTAAGACATATATTGATATTTCCACCATAATTGTATCTTTAGCAAGTTCTCCTTGCTTTGAAAATAAATTTATTTTATGTATAGAACTGCTATGTTGTCTAGCTTATATAGGTCATAACCATTAAATCTTCTAAAATTGTGCAATTTATCATTATATAATGTCCCTTTTGATCCTATATGGTTCTTCCCCTTAAGTTCCACTTTACCATTTTTGCCTTCCTTTTGTTTCAATTTGTCTGTTATTTCTTTGTTCACTCCATTTAATTTTTGTTTTTGTTTTTTAAAAAAAATTTCATGCAATTTTATTGACATATATTGGTTACCATATACGCATACGAAGTGTACAATCAATTGTTCACAGTGTCATCATATAGTTGTGCATTCATTACAATTTTTGAACATTTCCATTATTCTAAAAAATACATCTAAGAATAAAAATTAAAATAAAAGTGAAAAAGAACATGTACAACATCCCCTGCCTTTTCATTCATCTCTCTATACACTAGATAAAGGTGTGTCGGTTTGCAAGATTTTCACAATCACATGATCACACTGTAAAAGTTGTATAGTTATACAATCTTGAAGAATCAAGGCTACTGGAAGACACTTCAACAGTTTCAAGTATTTCCTTCTAGCTATTCTAATACACTAAAAACTAAAAAGGAACATCTATATAATACATAAGAATAACTCCAGAATAACCTTTTGACTCTGTTTGAAATCTCTCAGCCATAGAAACTTCCATTTCTTTTCCCCCTTTTGGCCAAGAAGTCTGAGTCAATCCCACAATACTGGGTCAAGGCTCATTCCTAGGAATCATGTCCCACATTGGCAGGGAGATTTACACCCCTGAGAGTCACATCCCATGTAAGAGGGAAGGCAGTAAGTTTACACACTGAGTTGGCTTTGAGTGAGAGGCCACATTTCAAAAACAAAAGAGGTTCTCTGAGGTTGACTGTAGGCATATTTGTGAGTAGGCTCAGCTTCTCCTTTGCTGGAGTAAGTTTTGTAAGGGCAAGCACCAAGATTGAGGACTTGGCCTATTAAATTACAAGAATATCTTGAAGAATGCTTGCAAGAATATCTGGAATTCCCCAGATGGGGAAGTTTAATATATCCACATTTTCCCCCAGTACCTCATGGAGGCTTTGCAAACACTTTTTTTATTCTATGCACAGATTACTCTGGGATGTATTAGGGTATCACATTAACCTGTACAAACCAACAAGATATCATTTTCTGTTCAAGGGTCCATGCAATTATGGCGTTAGAATAAACTAACAAGTTAAATTAGATAACGTGCTACAGAAAATATAAATTTTGCACCAAATGAAGATCTCTTCCTTTGGTCCCACACAGAAGCTGAAGTTTTAAAACACAGTCAATATCATCCTTTACCCTTTAGTCTGAATTACCTTAGTCCTAACCAGATCTACTTCATTCATATCTCTAATTGAAGTCTGATTTCTTTTTCAGCATTTTTAACAGTTACTGTATGGGCTATCCATTTAGTTTTAAGTTACTTGAAAATTGTATTATATTGCATGCTCCTTATATATAACATCTAGCTGTGTTTGTTTTATGAAGAAATGTGTTGTCTATGTCTTTTCAGGATAGAATCCTATCCTTTTACATTTACTACAAAGACTGACATGCCTGATGTATTACTTTCATTTTATTCTATATTAACTATTGTATATTCTCATTTTCTCTTTGTCTTGTCTTAATTTCCCTGTTTATTCTCCTTTCCCCTTTATTAATTTGGAAGGTCTACTGTATTTTCCCATCATTTATGGTTAATTTCTATTCACTTTGATCTAAAAGATCAGATGCCAATATCTACTCTTCTTTAAAATTAAGACTTGCCCTCCTCCAGCAAATTCTCTCCTTTCTTCCTACTTTGATATATTCCAATAAAATGAGATTTTAAAAACCTACTTCCATTCCATGCCCCTCATTTCATTCTTCCCCTAAAGAGACTTAAAGTGTTTTTACAGCCTTCCTGGTAACCTTTTTTTCCTAAGTTTGATGGACAAAGTCTAGCATTTGTGAGCTTTTCTTTACATTTTATCTCTTCTGTATTAAACTTCTGAACTGTCATTAATTTCATATTATACATTGATTGATACCCTATTATTCATTTTGAACCTTATTTATATATATCCAGATAACTTCATAACTATATGTGATCTTGCACATATATATCCATGCATATATACACACACATATATACATATATGTATATGCAGCATACATATTATATTTAGTCATTGCTCGCTCCTCTTCATCTTTCCCAATTTTGAGGTTTCTAAGTTTCCTCATTTGTTGTTAGGCTAAAATCTCTCTCAGTATTTAACCCAGATGGGATTCTTAAGCTATATACTCTTTCCATACCTTTGCCTCTGTGTAAATAGCTTTTGCCCATCCTGACAGATTAATGATATCTTGACTGGATATAACTAGAAGCTGTTCCACCATCTTCTGTCTTCCAATATTGGCAATAAGACATTCTTTTAGAGGGAGTTATATTTCTGTTTTTAAGAGTACTAGCTGTCCTTTTCCTTAGAGATCAGAATTTTCCCCACAATATGCCTATGGAGGCATCTAATTTCTTTCTACCCTCCGAATCTGAATGAGCACTTTCAATTTGCTACTTCTGTTTTCTATCAGCTCTGAGAAATATTCTTCTAGGCTTCATTGTTCACTTTCCCCTAGGCTTTCATTTTTTCCTTTCTGCAATTATTATTACTCACATTTTAGGCTATTAGCTCCATACAACATGTTTCTCATGACATCTATCTCATGATAATTTTGCTGTCTTCTTTGAGAAGTTTTCATACTTTATCTTCCAGTCTACTAACTTCAATTGCAACAGTCACCATTTCCTACTTGAGTAAATCTACTGAGTGTGATATGCTTGAATCTCCTTAAGTGCTTTTATTTTTCTTTCTCTGTTCTAATGATTCCATTTCACTGAATGTAAATTCTGGTACTCTGCCTGATCTTCTTTCTGACTAATATGATTCCAAAAATTTGAAGCCTTCTGGTGTAGTAGCTAAAGTATCCTAGTAGGGATCCCACAGGCAGTGGAGCTGAATGAGTTTCTACTCCCACAGGGCGCACCTCCCTCCACTCCCATCTCCCTGTAGTCTCCCACCTCACAAGAGGAAAGACCCAGCTAACTTGGCCATCTCCTACTTGGCCTATTGAGGATTTGACTCTTGCGAATTAAGTTGATATCCACATTCCCTTAGAGGGCCACAGTATGCCAAGCTTTCCCCTAGAATTCTCTATTTATAGGTTCTTGATTCAGCTTTGATGGTGTTCTCCATTTGCTTGTCCAGATCATGAATCAAAAGGCCCACACCATTCTTTAGGACTCCAGGACTCCAGAAGAAACCAGGACTTCACTTCCTGCATTTGCTTTCAGTTGGGAAAGACAGATGGATTAGAATTAGGAGAAATGATCAAGAGAGTCATGTTCAGAGCCCTCTGTTCCCAGACTTCTTCCCTTCTGGTTTGGATAACTAGTACAGCAAGCCATTTGGGGCATTATGAGGCCATGGTGGCTAGACCAGTTTTTCTTAATCTTCAACTTACATGTGAAAATCATAGGAATTTTATTGAAATGCTGATGTTCACTCAGTCTCAGAGTCATGAAACAAATGGCCTTTATCTGATCAATCAAGGCAATTGGTTGTGCTATTGGATATATAAACAAAAATGGTATAGCATAGCGAGTTTTCAAATGGTGGAATCTGATCATCCAGGGTGATGGTAGACAAAGTACAAGGATCTAGTAGAATAGTGTACAATCTGATAAGATTCAGAAGTTGCATAACAATTTCTTATGGATGCACTTGTTTTTTAACCCATCTCTTTGTTTCATCCGCTCCTAAAAGGCTTACTCTTTTAGTTTGCAATAGAGGGATTCTTGGATTACATAAGAAAAATGAGTAATTTAATTGATAGATATAACCTATGCCATTTCAAGAACCTCTCATTATTTATTAATTTTTTGTTCAACAACTATTTACTCAGCATTGTGTGCCAGACCTTACTCTAAGTGTTGGAACAATTAGACAAATTTTGACTGGATAGTGTGTGCTTTGGATCTTTGTCTATTAATTTCATTATTTGTCATTCAGCATCCATTCCCACTCTTCTTAAATGTAACCCAATTTTCTTTGGGAACTTGCCTTCTTTCCAATTCAGTACATTCATGGTAAGAAGTGTGTCCTGACCTCCTACAAAAGAACTTGAGGGAGTCCCTGGAAGCTTTTTCTCTAGATCAGTGCCTCACAAACCTGACAATACAATGAAATCACTTGGGGAGCTGTAAAAATACCAAATACCTCAGTCCCACCTTCAGATGTTCTGATTTAATTGTTCTATGATATGGCCTATATTAAGCTCCCCAAATTAATGTGTAGCCAAGATCAACAACTCTGTCCCTAGATCTTTATTCTCTGACCCAGTGGAATTAAGGGGTAAGACTGTGACCTCAGCTTGACCAGCTTGACTTTTTCCAAGAACTCTGTATCTTGAGAGCAGATGGAAAAACTGTTCTGCAGAGACACTCAAACAAGGCCATTTGATCTTCCCTGTTCTGTACTTTCAGCAACTCCAACCTTTTCAATAAATACCCCATTTGCTTAAGATAGGAAGAGTCGGTTTTTGTTGATTACAGCTAAAGAATCTCAATTGAGAGAATCCATGAACATTTCATCACTCTGCATATCTGTGGAGGGCTCTCAACCTGCTGGGCTGTTCACTTCTGGTCCTAGGACCTTGTACTGTGCTCCTTCCCACAGAGAAGGAAAATTTGTAGATGGAAAGTGAGAGAACCACCCAAGTTCCTATTATAGGCCAGTGACTCAAAATGCATATTTGAATCTTCAAGTCTGTTTCTTTGCTCAATGGGTCATGACCATCTCTAAAAATCATTTTTATTTGCTTGCTTTTAGGAAAAATGTGAAGATGACTAGAAAAGGTGCTGCACAGTTGGATGGAAAAGTCAGGAAGCATATGATGAATCAGAGAAACTGGGAAACATTTCATATCACTGGACAGGGAGGAACCAAGCATCTGCTTATAGCAGAAGCATGCAGAACTCTGTGTCTTAATAACTGAAAATAGAGTGAAAAGGATGTAGGATGTTATAAGCAGCTATTTGACATTTATTTCTCCTGCACACTCACTTGGTGTCTCATTTCTAGGTAAGGCTCTCTAGAAGCATCAGGTTTTTTGAGGATGGGCTTTCAGAACTTAGAGGGGAGTGAAGAAGCAGAGTAGGACAGAGGAGCAGACCAGGGTTGGGTCTCAGTTGGAGTATGGCCTCAGCCTGATCCCACAAGGAGCTCTGGAGTGTGAAGAGTTGATGCAAAGGGTCTTTTGTACACCCATATCAATTGGCACTCTCCCAGGCATTTCCAGGAGAGGGGACCGGTTTTCTGGAGAAGAGGGCAGCCATGAGCTCAAAGTCATCAACACTCAAGCAGCTGGAGGATGG
This sequence comes from Myrmecophaga tridactyla, assembly GCA_004026745.1. Taxonomy (NCBI): domain Eukaryota; kingdom Metazoa; phylum Chordata; class Mammalia; order Pilosa; family Myrmecophagidae; genus Myrmecophaga; species Myrmecophaga tridactyla. Next base: position 17,627 of record PVIY010036098.1, read on the forward strand.
TGGCACCAGCTGCATAATGTGATCCAAGTAGGAAATCAACTGCAACTTCTACACTTGGGCACACATAGTTGGTTGCACTGTGCCTTAGTATTTCCATCTATGAAATGCATCAAATGATAGTCCCTTAGTGCACGTAATTTTAAGATGGAAATTTTAAGATGGAACTCTTTTTTTCGCCAAAAAATTTGAACCTTATTTGTTTCTTTGTATACCTCAAAAAATATCTTCCTCATTCACTGGGTAATGCTTGAAAAATCGCATAATTTAAACATTTATCTTAGTGAAAATGCAAAGTCTTAGAAATGAATAATACCTTGAAAGTTTTAATATTAAAACTGAGAGTTGAGAGATTTGGATTCTAGTCCTCCCTGTTTTCTCTGCAGCTATGTAGCTTTGGAAAGAGGTGTACCCTTCCTGGGGGTACCCTTCATTTATAAAAGTAGAGGGTCAGAGCTAATGATTTCTGTGGTTCTTTTGAACTACTAAAACTTGCCAGTGGTTGATTTGATTTTTCATTTCATCCAGGGAGGTGGCAGAGTTAATATTTTTGTTTACAAGGGACATGTTTTCATCTTGCAGGCTTAATACAAAATCAAGAGAAAGCAATGTAATAGCACCAGAGTAAAGGCAGCTTTGCTTTGTTTGGATTCAGGGTCTCTGATACGACATATTGGATGTGTCAATGGAATGTGATTTATTTTGCTTCATAACATTTGGGAACAGATATTTGGTATTTCATCCAAAGAAAGCAATTTGCAGAAATCTTTTAGAAGGTGGCTGGAGCTTCAGTAATCGGTGCCATTTCTTTATGTCAACATTTCCTTAAAGCTGCACCATCTTTCATTTTAATCATCCCTCTCAGCAGGCTCTTTCTAGGGCTCTGAAGCAGTGCACCCACCCCTCAGAAGTCAGGGTCTATTTTTAAAGTCCACCAGCCAACAAACTCCCTATTAATCGTGTGAAATCTGCTCCGAAGGCTGCTCTTGCCTTCTAGGTTCTGTGCCCCCGTCTGCTTTCAGCTCCCATCTGCACAGTCCTCCCCCGGATGATATTTTTAGCTTTTAGCTGTTAACATCCCTGAGAATTACTAGGAGATGCTACACTTTGTTCTCAAGTAAACATTTTAGAGGTTTGGGGTTTTCATTCCTAATGTTTTCGAAAAGATTAAGAAGGCTACTCCCTAATGCAGGTGTCTAAAGAATCAGTCTGGACTTTGAAACTGTTACCTACCCTGGAATCCCTCTTTCCTGCAAGGGTAGAAATACCCTATTTGTTCAAATGTACTTAGCCCTTTCCTGAGATCAGCAGTGACTTTGTCCCATTGTTCCAGGCTGTCTGCCCAAGGCAGCCTTAGGAATTATATTGGGGATAAAAGATTCTGGACTTTCCCACTGTATGATCTTTTCTAAGAGTACAAATCTGCAATCAGTAAATACAGGTGCCTCTTTAAGACGACTGCATTAAGATACAGCAATTATGGGTTAAGAGCACAACATGGCACCACAGGAAGTGAAAATCATAAAAATGTTCTCAAAGCACCTAAATTCTAAGGAATAAATGAACAAAAATTTGACTTTGCAAATATAAATAGCAATACTTGACTACCCTTCCTATACAAGAAAATCATTATCATTTAGCATGGTATTAGCTGCTTCGATTTGTGGGTTGTATTCTTTTAATATGTTTTGAATAGATTATAGATTTACATCGTAAAAAGTTAAAAAAAAAATCTAATAGTGAAAAAAGCCTCCCTTTTACAAACTTCTCCCTCTCTTCTTTCAAATATGTTTGTATGTGTGCAAGTGTATGTGTTTGTGTGTGTGTGTATATATATATATAATATCATACCACATATATACATAGCCACATTTATATACATGCGCAAACATAAATAATTCTTTCCTTTTGCCACAAATGTTTTGCACATTGTTTTGTACCTTGCTTTTAATTTTTTTCATTAAACAATACATCTTGGAGATCATTCTGAATCAAAACATACAAGTCTGTCTCATTTTTTAATCAATGGCTCTGACATATTCCATTACCTGGATGAGCCAGAATTTATTCAACAAATCATGGTAACTGGTTTCCAATTAACAAGGACACAGGGAGAAGGGGTATTCTTGTTCTGCATAGAATATCAGGTTAGTTACCCTTTGGTTACTTCGGTTATTTTTTGAGCCTCTACAAATTCTATTTCAGGTTCAGCCTCAGACTCTTCCTTTTCTCTCTACAAAATCTCCAACCAACCTAGGTGATTTATGCCTGGTTGATATTGGTAAAAAACAGTTTACAGTGCCTTCAAAGGTTGAGTTCCTCATAAACAAAATAAATCTCCAAATGAAATACCATGATTGTTTAAGACGTGTTTTTGCCCCTGGTATATGTTTGCCAGGGAAACTGGTACAAAAGCTTTTCATTTGTCCCTCGTGTTCAGAGTCTGTGATGTTTTTCTAGACTGGACACTGTGGAGCTGGACAGTAATCCACGAAGGAACTTCCATCAACCTCAGGGGAGACGCCTAATTTCAGGGCTGGGACCATTGTCAGCCAATGAGCAGCATGGGCGGCAGTGCCGGGCGGCGGGCTGTCAGGGAGCCCCGACAGCCCTGGCGACTTGGGAAGTCTGGTTGTCCCCCTTGATTGCCGGATCTTCTTCTGTCTGGGGGAAAAAGGGAGAGGACTCCTCAATGAAAAAGCACAGCTGCCTCCAAAGCAGCCTTGGCATTTGACTACGTTTACCTGCCTTGGTTTACAGAGGGAAACAAGGCTTCCCCTTCATTTCTATTTCCCTGACTGCATTTTAGGTCTCCAGTCTTCTGTGAATGTGGTCCGGACCGACGCGATTTAGGGGGAGCCCCCGGCATGCGGCAGATGGCTGGAACACCTGTTTCCCCGAGTCTCGGTTCAGAAACCCTAATGCACACTTGTTCGGGATTTCTATGTAGGTTTTGCACATTTCCTAGAGACTATGCAGAAAGAGGAAATCCTTGTAAGCATAAAATATTATAATTTAAAAACAATATATTTATACGAACTGATTAAATTAGTCTATCGAGTATTCGAGCATTTTAAATGACCGAAAAACTGCCTTAGCTAATTTCTTAGAAACAGAACCTGAAATGAAGACTTGGGGGCAAATGTGGATTGAGAAAGGGTGTTTAGGGAGAAGCTGTAAGGAACTGATGGAAGAAGGAGGGGCAGGGGAGGGCCGGGGAAGAAGCCAAAAAGGAATGTGGGCTTAGATGGAATCTAGCTTCCACCTGATCTCACCAGAAAGTTCTGGAACGTAAAGGGCACCGTGCAGTTGCTCTCTTTGAGGTCAGGGTCTGTTGATCAGTCATCACCTGTCCTGAGGAGAGTGATAAACCTCCAGGTATATCCAGAAGGGCTCTCAAGAGGGCACAGTTCCTCAAAAACCTTTAGCAGCGGGCACTCCCAGCAGCTGGGAGATGAGCACATCAACCTGGAAACTGCGTCTGGGTGGGGCCACAAGCCATGGTAAAACAAAGTGTTTTACATCGTGACCTATACACATACATGGCACACACATAGAGCTATATATTTCAAAAGAAGTTGCCCACAGAATACTTGTTTGTCTACTTTTGGCTTAATTAGAATGTGTATTTTATTCTAGTCCATCCTAATTCATTAAAAAATACTATTTATGGCCCAGGATTAGGTGGTGACCTACAGTTGGAAAAACAATGAGTTATATCTAAATACTATTCCATACTATTTAAAAGCTAATAATGTTTAAATGAATTAGTAAAATTTTTAATCCTAGTAGGTTTTTCAGTAATGCCTCCAAAATCATGTGACTGGAACCACCCAACCCGGGACCTTTTTATTTACAATTATGCCAGGGACAAACAGGCATTCACCAGGAACGTCCCAGGAAAAGCAGGATGCATATTCATGTTGCAAGAAGTCCCTGGATATACTTGCCAGCACACATCTATTGAGCACTGACCATGTACTTTAAACTGGCGGTAAGATCTGAACCAAAACGGATGGTCTCTGCTGTTGCAGGAACACACATGAATCAAATAATCCCATAAACAAAGGGAAAATAGCAGCTGGCAATGCATCCTCTGAAGGAGATGTTTCCACAAGAGATTTGTCAAGGTCAGAGAACGCTTCCAGAGGACGTGCTGCTTGAGCCCCAAAGAGATCTACAGAAAGGCACAAATCTGACCAGGTCAGAGGAGGAGGAAGGGCTGTTCTAACTTGAAATAACAGCCTTGCCTTACAAAATAGTGTGGGCAAGAGGGATTGGAAGGCACATCTGGGTCATTTATTTTATTCACAAGTTTTTATTCAATAGCAGTGTTGTAAGAGTTGGATTTTATCAGTGATCATAACAGATGAAGCCCTTGTTCTCAGATGCTGGGGTATGTGTGCGGATTGGTCAACATTTAATAAAATGGGAAATAAACAAATAGATGACATAATTTCATATAGTGATAAGTGTCATGAAGAAAATAAAATAGGGTCATGTGATAGGCAATGACTACATGGTTAGAGAAGAATGTACCAGAAAAGGGATATTTGAATGAGTCAGAACGCTGAGAGGCCAGAGAAACCTTGATGCAGAGCAGACTAGGCAATGAGAACAATCAGCACAAAGGCCCTGGGGTAGAGTAAGCCCATGAGTTTCAGGGTCTGAAAGAAGAGCAGTGTTGCTCAGACATTATGAGGGTGAAGCAGAGTGCACTGAAATGAGGTCAGAGAGGGTAGGTTAGGAATAGGTCAGGTCATGTGGGGACTCCAGGATATGTTGAGGATTTTGCAGCAATTCATACATCCGGTAAACCAGATAAGCTCAGTGAAGTGCTAGAATCTTCAAAAATATGGCAACAGCCTTGTGGTTTTGATAATATCTGAATATTGTACTCAAAGTGTATTGCGAAGTCATGGAAGGGTTTCAGTAGGAAAGTGGCAGGTTGGAATTTGTGTTTTCACAAAGGAGATGGGGAGTAGTGCAGAGAATAGAACCAAGAGAAAGAGATAAGAATTATAAGATTTGGGATGAAGGTAGTATCATTGAAGAAAGACAGAATTGGATGAACTAAGGATATATTCTGCAGGTAGAGCAGACCCGATGTTGGGATAAAGAGAGAAATCAATACTGGCAACCAAGTTTTGACCTTATCATGTTTGAGACTGGGGAAAGATTAAATACATTGAATGTGGTTGCTCATCAACATTTAGGGAGTCAGTAGAACTAGCAAAGAACTAGCAAAGAAGATAGAGGTATAAACAAGCAAAGTAACAGACAAATTGATGAAACCCGAGGACAGTTTAGTATAACCAAGATCAACCCTTTGTATCTGAAGGCATTGGAAAATAAAGCAGAAATATGGTGCCAAAGAATCCAGAAAATGGGAGTGTTTCTAGAGGAAAGGAAATGAGACCTATCTTGAGAGCAACCGAGACATCAAAGAAAATGAGGACCAAATAGTGACCACTGGAAATGGCAATGGAAAATACTTCTCAACAATGAAAAGATCTGTTTCACTGACGTTTTGGTGACAAAATGGTGGCTGAAGGAGTCACTAGGACTATAGACAATATTATTTTAGAAGAATTGTTGTGAGACGAGAGAGGGAGCAGATAGCTGGAAGTTATGGGGCCAAGGGAAGAATTTTTTTTTCATGTAGCAGAAAGTAGGGCATGTTGCATAGCAAAGGGAATAAACTGAGAGAGAGAGAGAGAGAAGGGGGTGGTGGGGGGAGAGAGAGGGAGAGAGAATGATGATGCTGCAGCCTAGAGCAGTGTTTTTCAACTTTATGTGCAAGAGGACCCCGGGGTGAGTTTACCAAAATATAGGGTTTCTACCTTGAGTCTGATGCTTTTTTTATCCAGGGTATGGACAGATGAGTACAAAATTATGGATAAATAATAAATAAATAATAGGGAGGATAAGGGGTGATATAAATTGGGTATTGGAAATACCGATGGTCAATGAGAGGGAGGGGTTAGGGATATGGGATATGTGAGTTTTTTCTTTTCCTTTCTTTTTCTGGAGTGATGCATATGTTCTATAAAATGATCATGGTGATGAATACACAACTATATGATGATGTTGTGAGCCATTGATTTTACATGATGTATGGACTGTGTGCATGAAAATTTGTTAATAAAAATATTAATATATGTATATATATATATGTTTTCTGCTTCAGTAGGTCTGGGGTGGGGCCCTAGAATTTGCATTTTTAGGAGGTTTCTAGTTGATGTGGATTCTGTGGGTCCAGGGACCACACTTTGCTGTTACTGCTACAACAAAAGGAGGAAATGATGACCTTGAGAAGGACAGAGAGGTTTAGATGCACAGAATACGGATTTTTCTTTCTTGGCTTTGCCCTCTTGAGATCATTAAGGGACAAATCCTTAAACCGGTTTAAATGGGATGTTTTGTTACATGATTACAGAAACTGTAGGCTCTAGACTAACAGGGAGAGTACTGACTTTGAACATTTGCACTCATCGTCTTTATAACTATATCTGTTCTTCTCAGACCTCTTTCCACATTGGATACAGAACATGAGGTCGGTTGAGCATTTTACACGAGCTCAGTTCATCCTCAGCCATATGAAATTCCTCTTTTCTTTTTTTTTTGCCCACCTCTCACCTCTCTTTCACACCTTTTTCAGATGCCTGTAAGGTCCTAATTTTCTCTTCGGGTAGCAATTTGCAGCAGGTGTAGTGATTTGGGTGACAGGCTCGGTGAGACCTGAGAGGAGCTCTGGGGACACAGACCTCATCAGCTTGTCAGTGGAGATTCCAGCATTGGCCACGCATTAATTTTTTGCAGCAATTCACACATCAGAGAAAGCAGACCCCTGGAAAGCAGGCTCCTGGTAAGCTCACTGAAGTGCTAGAAGTTTCAAAAAACATGGCAACAGCCCAGTGGTTTTGACAGAATCTGAATATTGCCTTCTCAATCCACCATAGGAGATTACGTTAGCTAAGAAAAAAAATAAACACAGTAAACCTGTGATGTGCAAAGAAAAATGTCAAAATTTTCACACTTTAAAACTTATCTCATCAGGGAACAGGCTTTTTTAGAAGAAAAATCAGCAACTTTCAGCTAAAAAAAGAAACTCTGCCGCTGTACAAGCTGCATCTGTTCTGGCATCTTCTGTCAGATCTGCTTGAGTTGAAGTTCCCAATGTGTTAAAGGCAGATTCAAGTTCCTTCAGGGTCTGCGAGTATGGAGTGCACCAAACACTCAACCGCAGTGAACTCAAGTGGAAATGAAGGGAAATCCATTTGGAAAACTTTCCCCCCTTCCTCTCCCCCAGTCTTTGATGTGAAGAAGGAAGCTCAGCTTCCAGGGTGGTGATAATGGATTTTCTTATCCAGTCAGAGTCTTCATCATATCATCCAATTGAGTCTTAATCCTTCCTACTTTCTTTACTCCCTGACGTAGGCTCAGAGCTCTAGCTTTAGGGACCTACATGGTTGGAACCAGCGTTAGAAGTAGAACAGCCTAACAAAATGTGTCATGTAAAATAATAACAAATAGACAAAAGCATGAGGAAGAGGTGCATGGGGAATAAAAGCTATAAAGTTTGTTTTATAGTACTAGGAAATCCATCCCAAACATTTTTTTTTAGAAAAGAGACAAAGTATGAATAATAACAATTAATTATTTACAGAGTTTTAAATAGAATGACAACATCTATTTGACTATGAATTATAAAATATCTGTTTTAATTATAAAATGTATTTCTCTTATACAGTAATTATATTTATACTGATTCATGCCAATCATATTAATATCAATTGTAAGATGTATTTGTCTATGCAATAATATTAAAGAAAACAACTTTCAAAAGTGCTTAAAATCCATCTGATGGGGCGGGCCATGGTGGCTCAGCAGGCAAGAATGCTTGCCCGCCATGCCAAAGGACCGGGGTTCGATTCCCGGTGCCTGCCCATGTAAAAAAAAAAAAAAATCCATCTGATATATGCTGAAGATGAGACCTAACTCATGATCCTGAGTTTATCATTTGAGACCCTTCATTAATTTTCACAGTTAATCCCTGGCATAATGAAATAGATAATTGGCTTTATGGAGTAAAGTAAATCCTTTTA
>PVIY010036099.1:0-25751 GCA_004026745.1 Myrmecophaga tridactyla
ACCCCCACCCCCACCACAGAGTATACATAGTGTGAGGGCAAGGATCTCACTTTTAACTTTGCATTCATTCTCAATTCCTAGTAAAAAGTACCTGGCATGTAATAGGGGTTTAATAAAATCTTACATGAATTATTTAACAAATTAGTATTCAAATTATTAAAATTTACTCATTTCCTCACACTTCTGTTCCTTCACATTAGTTTGTAAGACCTTGTCTATTCTCAAAACTAGATGCTTTGCTGGATATAAGAATGTGTCATTGGAAACACAGAGAATTCCAGATTATTTATGTACCAGGTAATTTGTATTTGGTGATGTTTAATAACAATATCACTTGTACCAGCTTTATAAAACTCAGCTCTATTCCTATCTCCACTTATTGAACTGCCTATTTTTTTTCAATCTATCATTTCCTGCCTCTAAATTAGATCCCCACCTATGTCAAAATAGTGCCACCTGAGAGCATAGTGACCCCATTTTTCAGACATATATTTTGGAAAGAAACCTTACTAAGGTTTTAATCCTCCTGATGTAGAATTCAAAAAGTTGTTTAAATTTGATGGCGGGAAGCTAGCAAAGATGCCCAATATCTTCTTAATTTAGCCTGCACCAGGTACACCACAATGCAATTAACTATTTATTAAGAAATCAAATGAAGAAAAAAAAGCCTTTAATTTTAATTGCCTCTCATGTTCACCATATTGTTACTTTTTCCTGGCTCACTATGGCTGCCCAGCTAGAATTTCTCTTTCATGCAAACAACAGAACCAAATTGAATTACATGAAAAGAAGCTACACACTGACTCCCAGCAGTATGTTTCGACAAAACATTTTGTCTCCTTAAATGGTTTCAGATGCTGTAGTCAAAAGCCTTGACTGCAAATAATGGGTTCATAAACCTATCTTTAAAATTTTACCTGACAGTAATGCCGTGCAAATATCTGCACTTTTAGTTCACCTTCTCCACTTGTTTACATCAGGATTTTAATAGGATGGCTGTCACAGAACAACAGCTAAAGGCCACTGTTTGATATGTTGCTGTAAAAATACACTGTTTAAAGTGAGAATTTCTTTCTCAAATTCAACCATCATACAAGGTGATGGTGGTGGTGGTTAGAAAATTTTTGAAGAAACATGTTTTCTTTGAGGACCTTGTAAATTTTTCAGAATTAAGTGACATTCCAAATAGTGATGACTTTCAAATTCTGAGTTTTTGCTAAAGCAATACTTGGCTTTATTTCACATAGTAGGTTCTTGACAAATATTTCTTCCTTCAATAATTAAACCGCAGATTCTTTAAAAATGTAACTTCATAAAGTCTGCATTCTACTCTAGTGTATTCAGTTCTATCTAATAAAGCAAATTATTTCTGTCATGAAATTGCTATAGTATCATAAAAGCAACTACATTTAAACTGCTATGTGTTTTACTTGTTTGCCCTTACATTCTTGCTAAGAGGACCCAGTAAGACCTTAATAATTAACTTAAAGTTTATTTAGTGCCTATAAATGGCTTGCAAAGTGTCAAACACTATATATAGATTATCTCCTTTAACCCTCACATCAATCAGAAGATGCAGGTATTGTTTATGAAGAGTCAGGATTGCTGTTTTATTTTTCAAAAATTAATAATTCTCGATTTAATTAAAAAGGTTTTCTAGTTGTAATGCCATAGTGGTATAATAATATATGTAAAGCATTCAGTAGCCTCAAAGTATTACTTTTTTCCATCTTAATGATGTGTTTGAATGCAGGATCTTATTTCTCATTGGAGCACTTTTCAGTGTCTGATGTTTTCTTCTGAAAAACTGCACTTTCTTTTAATATTACAAATTCATCTTCAGTTTTTAACGAGGTGAATTCCACACCTGTTTTAGTTTGGCTTTTCCATTCTGTGAAATAAACAACAACAGTGTTAGCATATCTACTTAAAATGATCTATAATTTTTAAATATCAAGTACTATAGTTAACTAACTAGTAAGAATTTGAAAATGACAAAAAGTAATTCTAGATTCTCATGTATTTCATCAAGATTGGACACTACCCTTCCATTTTATTTTCTGTTTTCAAAGTGATTGCATTAACTCCTATTCCTTTCAATCTGTGATCTTCTTTAATCCAACCTTTTTTTCCAAAGAAATTTGTTCTTTGCAAGAACTCCTAGTATGATATCAAACATGAATTGGTTCTAAATGACATTCTAATTCTTGGCATGCTCCTTCCACATTGTTAGAGAACTTGTGTAGATTAAAATTATTGTGATTATTTAAATTATCTTTTATTCTAAGTAAATTAAATTCTATGTCTTGTACACTGTTGCTCATTTTATTTTCCCTCTATGTCTTGTACGCTCTTGCTCCTTTTATTTTCTCTATGTCCATAATTTGAAAATAGGAAGAAAACTAGATTTTGGCCTGCAATGAGATGATATTACAGCCAAATGAGATGATATATGGCATCCCTTGTGATATTAATGGTTTAGTCTACACTGAAGAAGAAATGACAATCCATTTTTCATCAGTATTACTTCAAGTACTGCCTTATGAATGTGTTTTGGTCTATGCTACTTTTACAAAATTCCTAGGAAAGACTTCTCTGAATCAATATGTGCCAATCCTTGAATCTTGAGGTCAAAGCAGCATAAGAAATGCAGCCCTGAAAATATTTTGTCATATAGGGTACATTTCTTCACCACATGAGGAACCTTCAGAAAATATTGAATTCCACATTCTCTTAGCAGTACCTGTTTGCTCTTTTGCTTAGGAAAAAATATTATAGCAACTCTCACAATTACACAATTTCTGAGAATTGAAGAGCCACAGGATGTTTGAACTGGAACGTATCTTATATATGATTTAGTATACAGAGGAAATCAACTCATCCACATGGAAAACATAGGAAGCAAATAAATCAGGTGATCTCAGTTGAGCTGCCTGTTCTTTCTTTTTTTTTTTTTTAATTTCGTTTTTGAAGATACCAAACATGATCATTCTTATTCCTGGGCTCTAGTTACCAGTGGAACAAAAGCAAAATTTACTGTATCTCTGGTTGTTTACAGGACCAGAAATGCTTATTTTCCACAACTTCACTACCTATTTACCAAGGCCAATGCTCTTAATGTAAACAAGTCTATTAGGATCGTGAGACTGAACAAGAATTGGTAGAAGTTCATTAACATACCCTGGGTTTTGTAACTAGAACAAATTATGCAGTTGCTTTAAACCTTGGTTTGACCATCAGTAAAATGAGGATAGTAATGATAACTATTCATGGGATAAATAGGAGAATTCAATGTGCTAATTCATGTAAAGTACTTATTCCAACACATATAAACCCTTGACAGATATTACTGTTGTTAGAATTGCTACCATGTGGTTGGCAAACATGTATGTGTGGAAATGAAGATGGGTAGTTTCTTGATATATAGTTTAGTGTTTCTCAAAAATAAATTATGTACAGGTTCCTATTTTAAAATGGTAATTTTTAAGAAAAAATTTTATTGAATTATACATGTAGAAAAATGAATCGCATGTTATTTTTGTTTCCTGTTATATGTTCCTAAAGCAAATACCATACAATAGGTTGGCATAACAATAGGCATTTATTTCTGCACAGTTTCAGAAGCTGAAAGACTTGTTTCCTCCCAGGCTTGGTAGCTTTTAGCTGGCTGACAATCTTTGGTGTTGCTTGGTTTTTCCATCACGTAATACATCTGGTGGCATCTTCTCCTTTCTCTCCTCTTTTCTCTTCCATTGACTTTCAGCTGCTGGCTGCTCTCCATGGCTTCTTTTTCTGTGTCCACTTTCTTTGCTTATAAGGACTTCAGCCATACTGGGCACCACTTAACTAATTACATATTCAAAAATCTTATTTACCAATGAGTTCACACCCACAGGAGTAGGAATTGGGACATGAATATGCCTTTTTGGATGTCATGGTCAGGCTCATGTGTCACCTTGGCCAGGTGGTGGTGCCCAGTTGTCTGGTCAGACAAGAGCTGACCTGTCTGTTGTTATGAAGACATTTCATGAACTTAGATCATGACCACTTTGGCAGCATCCACAGCTGTTTCCAGTTAGCTAAGGGGAATATCTTCTGCAATGAGTGAAGCTTAATCTAATCCCTGAAAAGTCTTTTAAGGAGTATTCAGAAGAGACAGTCACTCTTCCTGCTTCAACCAGCCAGCCTCTCCTGAGAGTTTGTTAAGGACCTTCGTTGGAGCTGCCAGCTTGTGGCCTGCTCTATAGACCTTGGACTCTACATCCCCATGATTATATGAGACACTTTTATAAATTTTATATTTACAAATATCTCCTGCTGATTCTGATTCTGTAGAGAACCCTAGCTAATATAATGGGGGACTTGATTCATTCCCCAACATATGGTACATTCATATTTTCATAAAACATATGTGTATTTATAATCACCATCCAGGTTGGGAAATAGAACATGAGTGGGATCCCTCCTCCTTCCTTGTAAACTATTCTCTTGATGATAGCCACTGAAATATCACAAATTATTAATCCATTTTAAAGTTAATGAAAATTTTTTTGTGTGTGTGGGGGGAAGTTGCATGGTCCAGGAACAATTTGGGCTGTTTTTAAGTTGGGATTATTATAAATAAAGCTGCTGTGAATATTCTTATTTATGTCTTTTGGTGCTCATAAATATGCCTTTCTGTTGGATATAGACCTAGAATGGAATTGCTTAGTGATGGTTTATATGTATGCTCAGCATTAGTAGGCACTGCTAAATGGTTTTCCAAACTTTACACTGCTGGAAAAATAAGAGAGTTACAGCCCCAAATGTTGCAAACTTTTACTATCATTTTCACTTTATTAATCTTTAAAATTGTAAGCTTTCTGTTAGGTATGCAGAGGTATCTCAGTTTTCATTTGTGTTTCTTTAATAAATCTAAGTGTGTATGTGTGTGTGTTTTCATATTTCTTTAGCTGCTTGGATTTCCTATTTAGGAAAGTGCCTGTTGAAGTATTTTGCCCATATTGCATTGTTTATTTTTTTGTTGAGTTTTATGAGTACCTTATGTATTAGAAATATGAGTCCTTTCTCTGATATTTTTTAGCAAATATCTTTTCCCACTAATGGTTTGCCTGTCATTCTCTCTCTTTTTTTTTTTTAATTTGCATATGGGCAGGAGGCACCAGGGATCGAACTCCAGACCTCCAGCATGGCAGGTGGGAGCTCTGCCTGCTGAGCCACGGCAGCCGCTCCTGTCATTCTCTTAATGCTACCTTTTGTTAAATAGTAGTCCCTAATTTTAAGGAAGTCAAACTTGTCCATTTTTTTTTAAATGTGCATATTTTATCATCTTGATTTCAGTTTACTTGTCTGTCCCAAGGATATGAAGATATTCTTCTGTAGTACTCTCTAGATTGCTATGTTGTTTTCCTTTCAATTTTAGATCTACAATTTGTGTGGAACTAATTTTTGTTCGTGATATAAGGTAGAGGTCAAGATTTCTTTTTCTCCTTGGATATCCAGTTGACTGAGCACCTTTATTAAAATGACACCTTTTCTTCACTGCATTGCCCTGTCACAACTTGTCACAAACCAGGTGACCATATATATGTGAGTTTCTTTGTGAACTCCCTATTCCAAGTAATTTCTCTATTTGGTTATCTTCTATCTATACTATGTCCTTACTACAATGTCATAGTTTTTATACGTTATAATAAATCTTGATGGTTGGAGGTGTATTTCCATTAAAACAAATTATAATCAACTTGTTAATTTCCGCATTATATCTATGAGGGTTTTGATTGGCATTACATCAAATCTACAGATAAATTTGCAGAAGAATTAAGTCTTTTCAATACATGATGTTTCAACTGTCCATTTAGTTAGGTCTCCTTTAACTTTTCTCAGTATTGTAGGGTGTTCAGTGGAGGTCTGGTATATCTTTCATTAGAATTACTTCTATGTATTTTATATTTTTGAAGCTATTGTATGTACGTATTTTAAATTTCACTTTCTAATTGATTTTGCTTGTATTTATAAATATATTTGACTTTTGTATATTGACCTTGTATCCAGTGGTCATACAAAATTCACTTATTAGCTGTAATATTATGTCTATAGATGCTTTTATATTTTTTACATACACAGTTTATATCAACAGAAAAAATATTTTTAAAATTTATTTTGTTCCAATGCTTATACTATTTATTAATTTTGTATTTATTTTTCTTGTGTTAATGCACAGGCTCGGAACTCCAGTGCAGTATTGAATAGAAATGGTAATTGGAGTCATCTTTGTTTTTTTTCTTATTCACCAATAAATGCAATGTTGCTGTAAATTTTTTAAGGAGAGTTTTTAAAATCAGATTAATTGAAATTCCCTTCTAATTCAGGATTCCTAGGACATTTGATCATGAATGTGTATTGAAATAATTATATAATTTTCTTGTCTGTTATTATTGCATCTGTTAAATAGGCATATGTTCTCTCATTTATTCTGTTAAAATAGTATATTACATTAAATTATTTTTGCATCCCGGAATACAACTAATTGGTTGTGATATATGATCTCTTAATTTATCATTGGATTGGCTAAATAATATTTCCTTTAAGAATTTTGCATCAATGTTGTGAGAAAGATTGACTTGTGATTTTCCTTTCCTGCTATGTGTATAGGTTTTCTATTGCAGCTGTATTAATTTTACCACAAACTTAGTGGTTTAAAGCAACACTAATTTATTATCTTAAAGTTTAGTAGGTCAGTAGTACAGTATGTCTTTCCAGACCAAAATCAAGGATTTGGCAGTCTTTTTTCCCTTTCTGGAGGGTCTAGGGGAAGAACCATTTCCTACTCATTTAACTCCTTGCAACTCTAGGACAGTGGTCCCCTTGTAATTAAAAAAAAAAAAATTACAAGAAAGAAACACAAACATTCCCAACACATACACTCAGCAATTCATGATATCATCATATAGTTGCATATTCATCATCATGATCATTTCCCAGAATATTTGCATCAATTCAGAAAAAGAAATAAAAAGACAACAGAAAAATAAAACAAAAACAGAGAGAAAATTTTATATACCATCCCCCTTACCCTCCCTTTCATTGATCACTAGCATTTCAAACTAAATTTATTTTAACATTTGTTCCCCCTATTATTTATTTTTATTCCATATGTTCTACTCATCTGTCGACAAGGTAGATAAAAGGAGCATCAGACACAAGATTTTCACAATCACACAGTCACATTGTGAAAGCTATATCATTATACAATCATCCTCAAGAAACATGGCTACTGGAACACAGCTCTACATTTTTAGGCAGTTCCCTCCAGCCTCTCCATTACATCTTGGTTAACAAGGTGATATCTACTTAATGTGTAAGAATAACCTCCAGGATAACCTCTCCACTATGTTTGGAATCTCACAGCCATTGACAGTTTGTCTCATTTCACTCTTCCCCCTTTTGGTCGAGAAGGTTTTCTCAATCCCTTGATGCTGGGTCTCAGCTCATTCTAGAGTTTTTCTCAATCCCTTGATGCTGAATCTCAGCTCATTCTGGGATTTTTGTCCCACGTTGCCAGGATGATCCACACCCCTGGGAGTCATGTCCCATGTAGATATGGGGAGGGTGGTGAGTTTGCTTGCTGTGTTGGCTGGAGAGAGAGGCCACATCTGAGCGACAAAAGAGGTTCTCTTGGGGGTGACTCTTAGACTTAATTTTAAGTAGGCTTGACCTATCCTCTGTGGGGTTAAGTTTCATATGAACAAACCCCAAGACTGGGGGCTCAGCCTACAGCTTTGGTTGTCCACACTGCTTGTGAGAATATCAAGAATTCAACTTGGGGAAGTTGAGTTTTCCCCAGTTCTCACTCCCCCGAAGGGGACTTTGCAAATACTTTTCCACTCACTGATTAAATCACTCTGGGATTCATCAGGGCATCACCTGGACAAACCAACAAAATCTCATGTCTTATACAAAGTTCCATGTACTTAAGGTGTTCAACCAACTATCTACATAAGTTATATTAGGAGATGCACTAGTCAAAGTATAAATTTGTACCAAATAAACAATTTTTGCTTTAGTCTCACACATAAGTTGAAATTTTAAAATATTATCATCTATTTTCAGCACACTGCAGTAATGACATTCTTTTGTTCTTCCTCATGCAAAAACATTTTTTAAATTTGTACATTTAGTCACTATCATTATACACTCCAGGCATTCCTAGATTATAACATCTCAATCTTTATCGTCTATCTTTCTTTGTAATTTCATTTATGCCCCAGCCCTTCTCCCTCTATCATTCTCATATGCAGCTTCATTCAGTGTTTTAACAAAATTGTATTACTATTATTAGTTAGGTAATATTGTGCTGTCCATTTCTGAGTTTTTATATTCAGTCCTGTTATACAATCTGTATCCCTTCAGCTCCAATTACCCAATATCTTACGCTATTTCAATCTCCTGATGGTCTCTGTTACCAACGAAATATTCCAAGTTTATTCACTAATGTCAGTTCATATCAGTGAGACCATACAGTATTTGTCTTTTTGTTTCTGGCTAATCACACTCAGCATAATGTCCTTAAGGTCCATTCATGTTGTTACATACTTCATAACTTTATTCTGTCTTACAGCTGCATAATGTCCATCTTATGTAAATGCCACAGTTTATTTAGCCAACTGTCTGTTGATGGACATTTTGGCTGCTTCCATCTCTTGGTAATTGTAAATAATGCTGCTATAACCATTAGTGTCTAAATGTCCACTTGTGACCTTGCCCTCATGTCCTTTGAGTAGAGACAGCATATAGATAGGTCCTGTTTTTTAATCCATTCTGCCAGACTATGTCTTTTGATTGGAGATTTTAATCCATTAACATTCAGTGTTATTACTGCATGAGTAGTACTTTCTTCTACCATTTTGCCTTCTGGATTTTATATGTGCTATCTAATTTTCCTTCTTTTTACCTTTACTCATAGTCTTCCTTTCTACACTCTTCTCCACACCTCTCTCTTCTGTCTTTGTGTCAGTCTCTAGTGCTCTGTTAGTATTTCTTGCAGAGCTGGTCTCTTGGTCACAAATTCTCTCAGTGATTTTTTGTCTGAAAATGTTTTAATTTCCCCCTCATTTTTGAAGGACAATTTTGCTGGATATAGAATTCTTGGTTGGCAGTTTTTCTCTTTTAGTAATTTAAATACATCATCTGACTGTCTTCTTGCCTCCATGGTTTCTGCTGAGAGATCTGTGCATAGTCTTATTGGGCTTCCCTTGTATGTGATGGATTGTTTTTCTCTTGCTGCTTTCAGGATTTTCTCTTTCTCTTTGATCTTTGACATTCTGGTTAGTAAATGTCTTGGAGTATGTCTATTTGGACCTATTCTCTTTGGGGGTACACTGCACTTCTTGGATCTGTAATTTTAAATCTTTCATAAGAGTTGGGAAATTTTCAGTGATAATTCCCTCCATAAGTTTTTCCTCCTTTTCCCTTCTCTTCTCCTTCTGGGACACCCACAACACATATATTCATGCGCTTCATATTGTCTTTCAATTCCCTGAGTCCCTGCTCATATTTTCCCATTTTTTTCCCTATATTTTCTTTTTCTTGCCGGATTTCAGATGTTCCGTCCTCCAGTTCACTAATCCTATGTTCTGTCTCTCGAAATCTACCATTGTAGGTTTCCATTTTTTTTTCATCTCTTCTACCTTGCCTTTCATTCCCATAAACTCTGTGATTTGTTTTTTCAGACTTCTGATTTCTTCTTTTTGTTCATTCCTTGCCTTCTTTATATCCTCCCTCAATTCGTTGATTTGGTTTTTGATGAGGTTTTCCATGTCTGTTCGTATATTCTGAATTAATTGTTTCAGCTCTTGTATCTCATTTGAACTGTTGGTTTGCTCCTTTGACTGGGCCATATCTTCAATTTTCCTAGTGTGATTTGTTATTTTTTGTTGGTGTCTAGGCATTTAATTAACTTAATTAGTTTATTCTGGAGATTGCTTTCACTTCTTTTACCTAGGGTTTTCTTGCTGGATGAATTTGTTGTCTATCTGTTCTTTGACATTCTGTTCAGCTTTATCTGGACCTCTAGCTTAAGTTTGTTTAACAGAGGAGAATTTTTCAGTTCTTGTTTTCTTGTTTCTTGCCCTACTTGTATGGTGCCTTTCCCCCCTCCACCCTTAGGATGGTCTACTTAGCTATTATAGACCCCAGCCGCATTTTCCTAGACCAAACTGTCCTGCTATCAGGAGAAAAGAGTCACCTGTGTCGGTTTTCCCTGAGGGTGAGACCCAGCAGGTTGAAAGACTTTCCTGTGAAGTCTCTGGACTCTGTTTTTCTTAAACTGCCCAGTATGTGGTGCTTGTCTGCCTGCAGGTCCCACCAGCATAAGATGATGCGGTACCTTTAACTTTGGCAGACTCTCCCTGCTGGGGGCATGGTGGAGACAGAGGAGAGGTTGTAGGCTGATTTTAATGGCTTCAAATTACCAAACCCTGGTGTCTGAATTCCTTGAGGGAGGGATTCCACCTGAGTTGGGCTTCACCCCTCCTCTGGGGAAGGCACAGGCTCCAGACAAGCCCCCAAAAGAGCTCAATTCTGCCTATGCCTGGGGCAGTTGCAGCCTGAGAAGCCCTGCCACTATATCCAAAGGCAGTCAAGCCTTTGTAGAAACACAGCCACAAAAACCTCTGTTTCCTTCTTTTTTATTTTCCCCTTTTTCCATCAGCCCTGCCCCCTTGACACCGGGGCAAAAATGAGCGACCTTCGCTTTGACCAGGTTCACCTAAGCTGGGGCCTATTTTTAGTTGTCAGAATTTGTTAATTTTAATTCCACAATTGGTGTTTGATTGTGCTTAGTCCCTGCTGCTGGTAAAGTTCCTTTCCTTTCCCCTCTGGGACGCAGCCTGTGGGGGAGGGGCGCTGGCCACCGCAGCTTTGGGAACTCACGGTTCTGTGGGGGCTCGCAGCCGGTCCAGCTGGTCCAGACTGGGGTACTCTGTGTGTCCAGTCACTGACGTGGCCCCAGGAGCTGTTCTGTACTGTTTCTGGTTATTTAGTAATAACCAGAACTAAAATGCGCATATTGTTAAGCTGCCACCTTGACCCGGAAGCCGGTCCCCCTGTTCTTGGTGGCACTAAACTAAAGGCTGATCTTAGCCTCTAGAGGCCACCACTGTCCTTGGCCCATGGCCTCCGTTTTCTATCTTCCAAGCCAGCAGTATTGATTCAAATTCTTATCATGTCTCATCTCTCTGACTCACTCTTCTACTATTTTCTTCCACATGTTGGGACACTTGTTTTTAGATTGTGCCCCCTTGGATTACTTGGGTGGGCACAATCTAAAAACAGGAGTCCCAACATGTGGAAGAAAATAGTAGAAGAGTGAGTCACCAAGATAATCTCCTCATCTTAAACTTAATCACTTTTGTAAATTTCTTCCCATCAGGTAAGATGACATATTCACAGGTTTTGGGGAATAAAGCATGGACATCTTTAGGGACTATGATTTTGCTTACTACTGCATGCCTTCATCAGATTTTAGTATCAAGATTTTGCAAGCTTGATTTGGGATGTGCTCTTTCTTTTTCTGTTCAGTGGAAGCATTTCTGTAAGATATAGAAACATTCAGATTTTCTTTGTCCTATTGCACCAGTTTTGGTGAGTTGTATTTTTCAAGGGAGTTGCCAATTCATCTGCATTTTAAAATTTATTAGCAAAAGTTGTTTTTACTTTGTATCTTTTTAATGTCTTTTGGATTTATAATGATGGCTCCTTTTTCATTCCTGATATTAGTATTCTATACCTTCTCTCTTTTTTCTTAACAAGCTTGCTAAGATTTTACAAATTTTATTTATCTTTTGGGAGAACCACTTTTGACTTTGTTGATTTTTGTTTTTGTATATGTTTTCTATTTCATTAATCTTATTAATTTAGTAACTCTTTTACTACTTTCTTTGGTTTGATGTGTTTTTTTTTAACATTTTGAGATGAATATTTACTGGTTTTAGCCTTTCTTCTTTTATCATATATGTAGTTAAGGCTATATATTTTTATATATGATAAGCTTTAAATATTTTTCTTATGTTCTGTTGTCATATTTTCATATCTTTTGCTTCAAAATACTTTGATATTCCAATGTGTTTTTTCTTTGGCACACAAGTGATGTAGAATCATTTTATTTAATTTTCCAATAATTGGAGATTTTCCATTGATTTAAAAATATTTTTATTGATAAAACAACATACAAATACAAGCATTTTTAACACACAAACATTCCATGCATGGCATACAATCAGTGGCTCACAATATCATCACATTGTGTATTTATCACCCTGGTCATTTTTTAGAACATTTACATCACTCCAGAAAAATGAATGAGAGGAAAAAAAAGAAAAAACTCACACATACCATACCCTTTACCCATCCCTCTCATTGACTACTAGTATTTCCATCTACCCAATACATATACATATACATATACATATACATATACATATACATATACATATACATATACATATACATATACATATTTATTTATTTATTTTGGCATGGGCATACCCAGTATATTTTAACCTTTGCTCCCTGTTATTTGTTTATTTTTTTACTCTCTGTCATACTCTACATAAAAGGAGCATCAGACACAAGGTTTTCACAATCACACAGTCACATTGTAAAATGTATATCATTATACAGTCATCTTCAAGAAGCAAGGCTACTGGAACATAGCTCAACAGTTTCAGTTACTTCCCTTTAGTCATTCAAATACACCACAAATTGAAAAAGGATATCTATATAATGCATAAGAATAACCTCCAGGATAACCTCTCAACTGTTTGAAATCTCTCAACCACTGACACTTCATTTTTTTCTCATTTCTCTCTTCCCACTTTTGGTCAAGAAGTTTTTCTCAATCCCTTGAGGCTGGGTCTCAGCTCATCCTGGGACTTCTGTCCCACGTTGTCAAGGAGATTTACACCCCTGGGAGTCATGTCCCATGTAGGGTGGGTAAGGCAGTGGATTCATTTGCCATCTTGGCTTAGATAGGGCCACATCTGAACAACAAAAGAGGTTCTCTGGGGGTAACTCCTAAGCCTAATTTTAAGTAGGCTTAGCCTGTCCTTTGCAGGAATAATTTTAATAAGGATGGACCCCAAGATCGAAGTCTCAGCCTGTTGATTTGGTTGTCCCCACTGCTTGCAAGAGAATTAGAAATTCTCCATATTGGGAAGTTGGATCTTTCTCCTTTCTCCCCATTCCATTAAGGGGACTTTGCAAATACGTCTTTATTCACTGTCCAAATCACTCTGAGATTTATTGGGATATCACATTAACCTGGACAAATCAACAAAATCTCATGCCTATTCAAGATTCCCTGTACTTATGGTGTTCAACTAAACTGACCATGCAAGTTATATTAGAAAATGCACTACCCAAAATATAAATTTTGCACCAAATAAACATCTCTCCCTTAAGTCTCACACAGACGTTGAAGTTTTAAGATATGGGTGATATCATCCTTTACCCAGTCTTCTGATATAGTACTATTCAGATCAGCTTCATTCATATGTTTACTCGGTGTCTGATAACTTTTTCAACTTTTTAAACAGTTCTTGTATGGGGTGGTGCTGACTTTCATAGCTGTAGAACTCTGACCCTGAGTCTCAGGTGTCACATAAATACCTGAAGTTTCTAGGAAAGCCTAGGTTATATACAAAGAGCTCAGTACCTCAGAATTTAGAATTAACAGTTACACCTCCTGAATATATGTGACTTCTGTAAGAATTTAAAATCTAGGACCCTTTACAAAAAGCCCCAATCTGATAACCCATGCTCTCAACTTTAGTTCACTGAATTTTTATATTATAGTTAGTCCATATAATTGAGGCATAGTAATATTTGTCTTTTTATTCCTGACATTTCATTCAACACACAGCTCTTAAGGTTCATTTTTCAAGTTGCATGACTCACAACTTCATTCCTTCTTGCAGTGGCTCAGTAGTCCATTGTATATATACACCATAGTTCCCTCTTCCATTCCTCAGTCATGGTACCCTTAGGGAACCTCCATTCATTGTGGATCATGAACACTGCCACCAGAAACACCAGTGTGCAAATATCCATTCCTGTCCTCACACTCAAACTGGGTTTCAGGATTACATTGATCTTTTTTTAACCTAAGATTTCTAGCTAGTATCATCATGTCAGAAATTATATTTTAATCATTTAGTTCTTTGACATTTGTTGGAACTTGCTTAATGATACAGTCAAGGATAATTTTTTCCTAGTATTTACTTCAAAACAATGTATATTCTATTTGTTGTGTGCAGTTGTCTACATATGTCATTTAGGGCAAGTTGTTAATCATGTTCTTTAAATCTTTTATATTCCTAATGAATTTTTGGAAATATTCTTATGTTTAAGTGTGTCAGCGTGGCTAGATTATGATGTCCAGTTATTTGTTCAGATAAACACTGATCTAATTGTACCTGTGAGGATATTTCATGGGTTTAAATCATCAGTAAGTTGATTGCATCTATGGCTGATTACATATACAATCAATTAAGGAGATTGACTTTACCAAAGAGAGAAGTCTCATCCAATCGATTGAAGGCCTTAAGAAGAGAACTGATGACTTCAGCAATCAGAGGGAAGAATTTCCATTTCTAGTTTAGCCAGCTAGCTTATCTAAGGGAATTCATTGAAAACCTCAAGTCTATTTCCCAGCTTATACCCTATGGAATTCAGACTTGCCCATCCCTACAGTTGGGTGAGCCAATTCCTATAATAAATCTTGTAGTATTGACATATATGACATAACATTATATATGCATATGCTGTTGGTTCTGTTTCCCTAGAGAAACCCAATTAATACACTTATTTTATAGATTCAAGTATGTTTGTCTTCCATTATTGTGGTGGCCTGGAGCAATAAACCCCAGTAAAACATGTCCTTAAACTTGGTCCATTCCCGTGGGTATGAACCTTGTAAATAAGACCTTTTGACAAGGTTACTTCAGTTAATGTTAACCCAACTGAATCAGTAGAGGTCTTAATACTATTATTATTACTACACAGAGGTAGAAAGCCACAGGGAGCCACCAGACACTGAAATCAGTGGAACCCAGAGATGTCAAGAAAGGCTGCCATGTGCCTTTCCATGTGACAGAAAAGACAAGGACCAAGGGTCACTTGCAGCCAGCCTAGAATGCAACAGTCTTCTCAGAGAAAGCATCATCTTGATGATGCCTTTATTTTGGACTTTTCTAGCCTCAAACCCATGAGCCAATTAATTCCCATTGTTTAATCTAACCCATTGCATGTTATTTCTTTTAGTAGCCGGGAAACTAAAATGAATATATTGTGGAATTTTCTAGTTCTTTTAGTTATGTCAATTTTTGCTTTATAAATTTTGAAGCAGTGTTATTACATGCATAAAATTTAGAGTATTTTTATATTTCTAGCTTTATATTCTCCTGGTAGATTAGCTTCTTTAATTTTATAATTTACTTCTACCCTAGTAATACTTTGTGCCTTAAAATTTATTCTGTTTGATATTAGTGTATCATCACCAGTTCCTTTAGTCAGTGTGCACATGAAACATCTTTTTTCCATCCATCTACATTTTTTTCTTCAAGAAAAGTTTATTGAAGAAAAAATGAGTACATGCTCAAGAATTGAGCGTGGGTATGTTCAAAAGAGAGACACCCATCCATTTACATTTAATTTTTCTTTATATTGAAGTTGAGTCTTTAGTAAGCAACCTAAGTTTGAGTTTCATTTTTTATCCAGCCAGACAATATTAGTTTTTTAATTGGAATATTTAGTTTGTTTACATTTATTCATAACTTTTACATTTGGGTTTATACCAATCATGTTCTTTGTCCTGTCAGTTCTTTATTTATTTAATAACTTTTCTTTTCTTTATTATTTTATTTTGGATTAATAGGGTTTTCTGTTATTACATAGCCAACGAATAAATTTATAAGTTGTACCTTCTTCTACTGATATTTGAGTAACTACTTAGAAATTAACACACATATACTTGACTTCTTAGTATCTACTATAAATTAGTACTTTTATCATTTACTAGGTAATGTTAGGTCCTTAAAATTCTTAAACTCCTTTTACTCCTGCTAACGGTAAGTCAGCTATTGCTGCATAATTTTTAAAAAGTGCAAAATCTCAGTGGCATATAGCAATAATAAACATTTGTTTCTCACACATCTGCAGGTTGAACAGGTAGCTCTGTTTATCTTCGCAGAGCTGGTCACATGGCTACAGGTTGACTAGGCTTTGGCTAAACAAGTCTGGTCTGGATTGAGCAGCTTCAGGTTGTGGGTCTAACTCACTCCATTCTGCTCCACGTGTGTTCATTTTGGAATCTTGACCTAGAAGGGAATGCCTACCTAGGGGAAGCTCTTTTTACGGTGATGGCCTAAGAACAAAGAAGTATGACTAACCATGCAACACATTTTAGGTGTTTTCTTGCATTGGAGCATCCCATTAGTTTCAGTAAGTCTTAAAGTTGAGCCAGAAGTCAAGAGTGAGAGAAATGTACCCTGTCTTTTGTGGAAGAAGCTGCAAAATTGCAGTTAAAAGTGTGGAAACTGTGAGTGATGAAGAAATGGGTGATAGAACCCACTTACCATGATACCTCTCCTTACAGACTCCTTGTAAAGAAAACATTATTTTTTTTCAAGTTTCTAAGAATACACTTATATTTCTGAGCTCTAGTTTGGCATAACTGAATTTCTCTGTTTTTCCCACTTACAAATTGTGTTGGAGTTCATGGGGTTTGTGGTGGCAAGAATGGTGGAATTCAACTCAAGAGTATTTTTAACTCATTTTTTTGTTGTTGTCTGAGATTCCTGTGAAGAATGAGTTACAGCATTGTATATGCCCCACATTTATACCTAAATGGAAATTCCTTAAATCTCAGTAACATTCCAAACTCCTCTTTATGGATTGCTTTCTGAGTTTTCAGAGAATGATCATTTAAATCGGGATGTTAGAAGACAAGGGAATTTGGCAGTATTAGAACAAATTTGTTCTAATTTGTTGGTGAATTTGGAATATTTGGAGCTTGGAGAAGGTGATATGTTGGCATTAGATTTAGGGAAATATAGAGATGTGAGAAAAGAAAAAAAAAAGATTGAGCAATTTTTTCTGTTACAAATTTAGTTCCCCTAGCGATCATGGCCATATATATATATATATTTTGGACTGCCACGACTCCCCGAGGGTCAGCAACCAGCGCCAACGCCCGCCAAGCCGCGACAGACCATGGCCATATTTTTTATAAGAGATGTTTAAATGTTGCATATTAGCAAACCATTATATTCAAAATTTTTGATGTATCTTAAAAAATGTATAGGAAATCACATTTTCTAAATCAACTTCAGTTTTCTATTTGCATCAACTGAAACATCAAAGATGTTCATCTTCTATGCTGATTGATCTTCAGTTGGCATCAGTTCTCATCACTTTAATTTTAAGCTTTTCTGAACACCCCTCTTTCCTGCCAAATAAACAAATAAAACAATACTTAAAAGCCACTAAGGAAAGGGGCTACTGTTTAAAGAGGGAGGGGAAACTTTTTTATCCCTATCAAGTACCTCTGACACTTGGGACAATGAATTAAATGCCACCTTGTGAAAAGCAGCAATTTACATTTAAAAATACATTAGAAAATATTAAGATACTCAACTAATCTGCTTATAATTAAAATAGGGTGCTATTAATTTTAGTTCAATATATACACCAATTATATACAACCCTAAAAAAGTTAATTATATATAACAATGTGAGTTAAAAGAGAGAAGAATAAAGCAACCAAAACCTGAACACAGATAATGAAGAAAAGACAAAAAACAGGCAAGAACAGGAAGGGAACCAGACCCAGAAGAGATGAGAATGGGGTATACTTGAGTATGAAGGAGGGAGAAATAGAGGATTAATGAGACCAAACCTCTTCAGTTGTGTGTTAAAGAGGAAGATCCCTTCTAATCTAGAGAGTAGTAAAATTTGATTAGTGATTTAAACACTGTTCACAGACTTTCACTTATTCAAACCTACTCAACAGTGTTCAAGATAAACTGCAGCCAAATTGGGATTTGGATAGGAATTATTCTTTGGGCTGCAGTTGTTGAGATCAGAGCATTAAACAACTTTAGGGATAAGAATAGTGCTTATCAACCCCAGCCTAGAGTTTTTAGTGCTAAGTTTAAAGTACTCCTGTAAACAATTTTTGTGAATATTTTGTAGATACATTTTTTTCAATACTGCTGCATACCATGCCCATTTTTTTTTTAAATCATGCTCTTTTAAAACTTCATCTCTTAGATCTTTTTCAGCCACAGGAAATAAAGGACGCAGTGTATAGGATCCAAATAAATAGAGAATACCAGAGAGCACCACACAGTACGGACAAGTATTGTTTTGTGAAAACTTTGCTATATGCATTTGACATATGTACGGTTATTCTGTATTTCAATGCACCTTTGAATTGTGGATCATGGTCAAAAAAGTTTGAAAGCTTCTACATAGACCACATTCTCTTTCCGCATCTAACTTTGACCCTAAAACAAACAAACAAAAATTCAAAATGGGCAAATTTGCGTTTTGGTTTGAAGATTCAATGTGGTGTAAAGCTTACTGACTTGGGATAGTCTTTTATGACCCTAAAACCACAGGCAAATAACTTGGATGGCTCTAATTACACTTTCTTCTATTTAAGCAGCTGACATACATCTTTCAAGGTGTTTGGAAAGTTAATAAGGAAGCTAAATAATGATTTTTGAGGTCATATTCATGTCTACCTAGGCTTACTTTTTTATTGGCTCTTAAAGACATTGCCAATGCTTCTGTAATAGTTTATTCATTTATTAAAATATACTATAAAGTGTAAATATTTATTAATTATAACATAATGTGTAATACTGGGTTCTTTGAAGAGAGGCATAGCGAAAATGTTAGGTATTTACAACTAGCTGCATATATTCCCTAATTTTTAATCAAACCACTACATGTAGTCATCAGTTTCTGACAACCATCTGCTTAGATGTCAGTCACTCCTTACACTCTGTCTAGATGAAATTAAAGCATTGACAGAAATAATTTTTGCATGGAAAGTGGAAACTCTAATAGGAGTGGCGAAACTAGATCGGTTTTCGCATGCAGTGCCCCTGACTGTATTCTGACAATTTTTAGCTTGCTTCCTTGAGAAGCTCAATAATACATGAGGAAAAACATACACAGATTTGAGCAGGTTTTAATCTTTGCTTCTTTTGATATTCTCAAAATATTCCTGAAAAGTGAAAACTAAAATAAAGTTAGCCTGCCAAGCAACAGTATTGCTGCATATCTCCCATACCTTATAGTGACCACATGTAGTTTGAAGCATGACACTAGCAGTGATAAATGTTATTCTGCACTTTTACAAATGCATAGTGACAGCAGCAATAAAACACAAGAAAGGAAAAAAATGATAGAATGGAGAAAAACTTCAAAAAGCTTTAAGATATACCATTTGCAAGCTAATTTTGAAATTCTTAGTAAACATGGCATTCCTGCATTGAAAATCTCAAGTATTTAAACAATCCAAATCTGAAATTATTTTTGATCTTAGCAAAGATTGTTCAGCCACATGAAAAATATTGTAAGCTTAGGTTTTAGAATTCTCCTAGGTGGTGTTTTATTAAAACTAAATACTTGTTTCTCCACCCTTGAAAATCTCACAAGTTAATAAATGAGTGTTTTGCAATATGGTTTGGATTTATCTCCCCAGAATATAAAGCAGTGATGCTGAGAGAGTGGAGGACTCATTTATACTTACTTACTTACTATTTAATTGATTAAAAAAATCATATTTATATAGTCAACAGATAAAGAATTAAGACAGATAATTGGACAATGGTGAAATGATGCATTGACAAGGAGAAGAATGGGGATTAAAACTACAGTGACTAGTGGAAGTAATCAAGAAATAAGAAAAATAACCAAAAAATTTACTCTGTGCTCTTTCCTAGGCCAAGGAAGAGTGTTTTCCTCATTTGAATCACAAATGTCTAATGTAGAGAAAGCCCTTTCTCAGTGATTCCTGGATGGCTTGAATAGTCTTATCAACGTAATTCCACCTTCACTTTTCTAAATTCATCTCTGGCCACATCTCTTCTTATACTTTATGATGTGCTCTTTTATATTCCCTTGTATTGGATAATTCACTCCCTGACATATTTTATTCCCCTTTCTTTCTCTCTCTTCAAATGTTATCTACACTTCACTTCACAGCTCTAGACTCACCTACACCAGAAAACTTCCAGTCACTGAGAATTAACCACTTCATCTGTGTTTCTAAATCTTCATACCTCTCTTACAGTATTTATCACATTGAATCATATTGTTTATGTTTCCTAATATGGACTATGAATCGTCAAAGACAAGGTCAGGAACTGTGTCTTAATAATCTTTGCATTCTTAGATCTCAGAACATATAAGCTCACAATAAAATTTTATTGACTTCTTAGGTGTTTTGCACTAGAGGGATAGCAACAACATATTCTAGGCCTAATAAGAAATTTGCTGATTTAAAGGCAGCTGATTCATACTTATTTTCTACCCCAGCCCAGTCTAATCTCTTCAGTTTGCTGGGGGTTTTGGGAAAACAACAACAGCCAAATAAGATTTTCCTTAGTGCATGTAATCCCTCTGTACTTATTACTGTCTTATCCCTAGCAATTCTGTTTATGGAGAATCTTCATTTCAAAGATATTCTAACTCTTTTCTACCACTCAAGTTTTAGGTCACTTGACTATTTGTGGTTTCTTGTGTAATAGCTGTTGTATTTTCTGGCCAGGACATCTGTGTCTCTGCTTTTAGGGTGTCACTGGTCTTTTTAAAAAAAGCCAAAGCAAATATATCTCACGATTCTGTCATTAAAAAAAAGTTTCATTTATTCATGCATTTATTCATTAGTTTTATCAATTTTATCAAATTTTATCAGTTTATCAATTATTGTGTAGATTTTTATGCCAGATTCTCTGTTGGGCAATAAAGGTGTTGCAGAAGAGCTTATGGACCATTAGGACTGGTGGGCGGTGAGCTATAAGTAAACAGAAAAGCACAGTAGAAAGTGTTAGGATAATAGGAGACATGGGAAACATGGAGGGCAAGTGCTTCAAGACAGCAGAAAAGAAGGCAGGGTGCAGGAAAATATTTCACAGAAGAAATGATATTAGAATGAGGTTTTGAAGGCAGAGGAGTTCGCAAGCTTGAATAAACATAGGTATTTGGGACAGAAGTAATAGTATATTTAAAAAAAAACCACAGAGTTATGAAAAGGTTTAGCCTATTGAGAAAGGATTCAAGTGTGATTGGACCAGATATTTAGGTTGTTTATTCAGAGAATAGGCATCAGATGATGCCACCTTATAGTTGGTCTAGCTCCCAGGCCAGGAAAGAGCCTTGATTCACGCATAAATCTCAATTCACCAACAGTACCCCATCAGACATGGAGTTTTGAAGGGGTCAGAGATAAAATTCAGTTATTGTCTATATAAGCTAAGCAGATAACTGCTAATTCTGCAGGGCAAGCCTTCTTCTTCTTCATTGACTGTAATTGAAGACAGAATAGAATGGTTTATGGATTATGTGAAAAGAAGGACCTCAAGATTTGCAGATATGATCAAGTAACTAATTCACAGGTGGATTTCACTATTAAAGAAGAAGTAACATGCCTATATTAAGGATATGTCAAGAACTAGAAAGCCATGAAAGACAGCTTTGTCCTATGGAAGATAGGAAAAATATTAGAAACCAGAAACATTAAGTGATTTGTCCAAGATCACCAAATTTATTAATGAAAGAGCTGGGGCTGGAACTAGGACTCTGGCTCCCAGGCCAGTATCACTGCCATAGGGACATCATGCTAGTCCTGTCAAACTGACATTTAAGAGGAATGCCAAAGAATCTCAACACATGATAGAAATAGAAAATTTCCAGAGGAACTTTGACATTCTTTGAAGTTAGTAGACTGCTAATCATTTTTTCCCTGAAAAATATCGCTTGAAATATGAATTTATTTCCCTACTCCCAAGAATGCAAACATTTCACTGAGCTTTCAGAAAGCAAAAACTCATTCTTCTTTTGTTATTCAGATGCCATCTAGAGTACCCACCAATTTTAACTTGGTTGAAATTATCTGGCATTCTCTGTATTTCAAATTAAGAGTAATATTAACCAGGGTCCCAGAGAGGAAATGAGACCACATTCATAATACTCACAAAGGGACAATTGAAAAGGCTTCAGTGATGGGACTGTTTACCAAGAAATGGGTATGATTAAGGAGCACTAACAAGGGATGGTGAATCACCCTGGGACTAGTGATTGTGGGAGAGATGTTAACAACTAAGGTCTAAAGAAGAAAGGAGAAGGATTGTTACTAGAATCCAGAGGGAATATTAGTAAACGTAAGACAGCCCTTGCACATAATCTGTGGTAACAGTTTTAGGAATATGGTCACTGGCAACCTGAGGTATAGCAGGAAAGGAACCACAGAATAAATCTTCCAACGTCAACTTTTTCCTGTTCTCCAGTCTCCTCAGTGCCACAATTTGACCAAACCCATTAGAAAATCAGAGAATGAGAGAGCCTGTTGGTTTGATCCATACAAGTCCGCTTCTAAGAGCACAGAGCAGGGTAAAGATGGACAGTGGCTCTGAAGGGGCAAATGGAGAATATCCAGGACAAGGGCAAATACAAACATTTCCATATCCTGACCCATGAATCACTTCAATCTTCCCTTTCCACAACCTTTCCTGGATGTGCAGCTCTGCAGACTGCTCTAATGTAAAAACCTTTACCAAACACTACTGGGAGAATTATGTAAATATGAATAGTTTGACTGAGAAGTGACTAAGGAAAGCGGGAAACATGACCCCTATCTGCAAGCATTGGTGGGAATGGAAATGATTTCCTGTGGGAACTCAGATGGTATTACTGTTAAATCATTTGTATACTGTTAAATGAGTTGCGTGCTTGTGGGGCAAAGAGGTCTTGGAACTGTGTTTGCTGGCATTCTCCCTACCTCCATCATTGTCTACAAGCATTCGAAAGGTTGGGAAAATAGCAGGAGAAGGCTTTAATTCAAGGTGATAGAACCAGAAGCAGTAAAGTAAAATCAGAAAAAGGATATTGCAGGTTAAAAAACATGAAAATGTTCATAGCAGAAGAAGTAATCTTTTATTAAAATATTCTAAAGGAATAAAATATGGGAAAGCTATCCTTTTGCATATTTAATGCCAGAGTATGCTGATCGCCAAAAAATTACTACTGAAAAGTACTCTTTGTGGAGAAAAAATACCACATGGTTTATTTCTTGTATGCATAGCTCACAAATACACTTAGCAAGATTAATAAGCATTAGAAAGCCTCAAATTTAGATATGGCTAATTGATATTTACTTTTTTCTAAAATACCATTTCTGATACTAAACATTTTTAAATCTCAGAAGATAAAAATTTCTTTCTTCCCTTTAGGTGAAATGCTGAATATGTAGTTTAAAAAACCTAACTTAATAAACATTTTATGAAAAGGGGTTTGGGCTATGAGGGTTGCTTTCAAGTAACATATTTAAAGCATAGTACAAACCTTAGTTTTAAATTAAATTAAACATATATTGTGCACCTACTAAAACTAATGTTTTACAAGATTAAGGCTCTCCTCCCTGACCTGATGAGTTTTTATGGGCAAGTTATGTTTTACATTTTGTTGTTCCTCACACACACCTGAAATAATTCCTTGAAAATAAATTGTGTTATAAAATTTCATTTTACTGATCATTTACTGTGTCAGATGCTGTTCCGAGCACAATGGGTATATTAATCCATTCAAACCCCTTAATTTTATGAGATATTTCTATCTTTATAGATGAGATAACTGAGGCTTGAAAGCTTATGTTACTTGCTCAAGATTATACAAGCAGTTGGTGGAAGAAATAGGATTCAAATCTGAGAAACTGGATCCCAGACTTTGGGTTTTTATATGTGAAACTTATTCCATATTGAAAGTTGTGGTAGGGTGGGACCAGAACATAAGGAGCCTTGCATGCCAGGACATCAGATTGGCAAGGGAGAATTATAGGTTTTTACATATGAAAGTATCATGATAAAATTTGTTTCAGGAAGGTAAGTCTGATGTCTTTTTTTTTTTTTTTTAACTTTTTTTATTGTATAGTATAACATAAATACAAAGCAAATGTTATACTTTGCTAGCTGCCGGAATGCAATATACCAGAAACAGAATGGCTTTTAAAAAGGGGAATTTAATAAGTTGATAGTTTACAGTTCTAAGACCAAGAAAATATCCCAATTAAAACAAGTCTATAGAAATGTCCAATCAAAGGCATCCAGGGCAAGATACCTTGGTTCAAGAAGGCTGATGAAGTTCAGTGTTTTTCTCTCAAGTGAGAAGGCACATGGTGAACACAGTCAGAGGTTCTCTCTCATCTGGAAAGACACATGGTGAACATGGTCATGGTTCCTCTCTCATCTGGAAGGGCACATGGCAAACATGGCATCATCTTCTAGCTTCTTCTCCTGGATTCCTGTTTGATGAAACTCCCTGGAAGGCATTTTCCTTCTTCATCTCCAAAGGTCGCTGGTTGGTGGACTCTGCTTCTCGTGGCTATGTCATTCTGCTCTGCTGTCTCTGAATCTCTTTCTTCTCCAAAATGTTTCCTCTTTTATAGGACTCCAGAAACTTATCAAGACCCACCCAAATGGGTGGAGATATGCCACCTAATCCATCTTAACAACCACTCTTGATCAAATCACATCTCCAGGGAGATGATCTTATTACAGTTTCAAACATACAGTGTTGAATAGGGATTATTCTGCCTTTACGAAATGGGATTTAGATTAAAGCATGGCTTTTCTAGGTGACATACTCCTTTCAAACCAGCACAGCAAAGAAATAAAAAAGCAATAGTTTTCAAAGCACTCTGCAACAAGTAGTTACAGGACAGATCCCAGAGTTTGTCATGGGCTACCATACGATCCTCTCATATTTTTCCCTTTAGCTGTTAGAAGGCTTAAATATTTTTTTAATCATCACAATCAACTTTTTTCTTTCTTTTTTTGTGAAAAATAACATGTATACAAAACAGCAATAAATTTCAAAGACAGCAGCACAACTAGTTGTAGAACATATTTCAGAATTTAACATGGATTACAATTCCATAATTTTAAGTTTTTACTTTTAGCTGCTCTGAGATACTGGACACTAAAAGAAATATCAATTTAATGATTCAGCATTCATATTCATTTCTTAAATCCTATCTTCACTGTATAACTCATCATCACCTTTGATCTTTCCATCCCTCTCTTTAGGGGTGTTTGGGTTATGGCCATTCTAAATTTTTCATGTTGGAAGGGTCTGTCATTAATATGGGGTAGGGAGGTGGAACTATCTGATGTTCTGGAGAGGCTGGGTCCTCTAGGTTTCAGGATTTATCTGGACCAGGAACCCATCTGGAGGTTGTAGGTTACTGGAAAGTTACTCTAGTGCATGGAACCCTTGTGGAATCTTATATATTGCCCTAGGTTTTCTTTAAGATTGGCTGGAATGGTCCTGGTTGGGGTTTCTCAGGTTATGAGAGGTAGCAAGGTCTAACTGAAGCTTCCATAAGAGCAGCCTCCAGAGTAGCCTCTCAACTCTATTTGAACTCTCTCTGTCATTGCTACTGTATTAGTTACACTTCTTTTCCC